>JAACJT020000066.1:512724-551526 GCA_009936485.2 Gymnarchus niloticus | reverse complement strand
AGCACGGGGTTTTCCCCTGGACTGATACCAAACTATTTTTTCTTTTTGCCCCCCCCCCCCCCCCCCCCACACACACACACACACACACACACACACACAAACACAGAGTATCTGGAAATCAGAACAGGTGGTTTCCTCTCTGGAACAGCCTGCTAGGGGGTAACATTGCACAGGAAAGTTCTGATAGAAAAAAGCTAAATTGTAAATCAAATCTCCATCAGTAGCTAACACATACTTCAATGTGCTTATACCGTTTAACTGGAATAATTGTAAACGGGTCCCATCTGTGTGGAAATGGCCCTGGATTTATTGGCTGAAACACAGTACCCCTTGGCTACCGATTAATGTGGGCTCAAAGAAACGTGAGGTGCATGTCCAGGCACTGTGCTGTCTGGGGAAGTCCCTCTTTTAAAAGAGAGCTTCAAGCAGGTCATGTGGCAGTGAGAATTTTACGTGTAGTAGCATCAAAGCATCAGCAATTTTTTTATGAACGGGATATGCATAGCGTTATTCTGGGAAACGTCCATCCATCCATCCATCCATCCATCCATCCATCTTCTATCTGCTTATTTGGTTTAGGGTTGCAGGGCACCTGGAATCTAACCCAGGCATCATGGGTCACAAGGCTACGCTAAGGGCAATTTAGAGATACAAGTTAGCCTGTGTGTCTTTTGGAGATACGTTATTGAATTTTCCTTATTTCACTTGATTTTTAAAGTGCTTTAGATGTTTGGATTTCATGTGAGATCACAGTGTGGTGTAAGGAGTTCTGCTTAGAAGACGGACCTTCAGCTCAACTTTCCAGCCAAGCCCACCACAGGCCACAAAGCTGGCACAGTTGAATTTTTAAGCCAATTTGAAGTAAATGATTTCCTATGCATATTGATTAGCTGAATAGTTGGGGTTAAAGTAATACATGTATGAATTGAACAGCCTGGAGCACAGGAATCCACTGAAGACCCTCTCAGAGGAAGTTCCCACCATTGTACGCACAAGTTTGGCTTGTGCCAATAAACTCGCTCCTTCCATCCAAAAATAAACAACAACACTCACCCACGGGAGGCTAACGGATCCTTCCAGCTTTTGTACTTTGTGGTCTGACCTCCCTGTGGACTGACTGCTGGTTGTCAGTCATGACAGAGTCATGTGAGGAATGGTGTGATGCAGGTCTACTGGCGAGATAGATTCTGTGTAGTTGATGGGACAAGTCGAGTCCCTTCATCTGATGTGGCAGGAGAGGTCGGCATAATTACTGATATTTCATCTCATTTCCCTCATGCATCCAGGACTTTGTTGTGTAATTAAGAGACAGAAAGATCAAAGACCTTTTTCTTATAGAGTAAGGATTATAGATTTTTAAGATTTCTTTTTTGCTCTGTTTCAGAACATTTCTCGTCAATTTTTCCATCACCCATATCTACAAATAAATATTTATGCACATCTCCATTCTTTTTCTACAGATGCGGTTGTTCTGCCTTCCCCTTCGTGACGTTCACAGACAGCGTGTTAAACATTACTCCTTGTGTGTCAGAAACCCATTAACTCAACTTCAGCTATACTTCAGAGAACATTGTGGGGTCTGATTTTGTCTTTAAGATCCAGCCTGTATTCCATGAATCGTGCAGACTTTTCCTTTATGGAGATAATTTAGACCCCCGTTGCAAGGTGTATGTAAGCAGGTTAAGAAACTAGAGATCAAATATGGATAGAAGAAGAGTCATATATTATTGGCATGACCATGGCAGTAAGATGCACCGGCAGGGGCACAAGGACAAAGTGATTTACTCTAGCGAGAAGGTTAATGGGGCCAAGTAATGAGCCATGAGGGACTTTTGATGAATCTGTCCATCATGAGCAGTGGTTACCAACGACCTGGGAACGGAATTCCTCCGTCTTGTGGAGGAACCAAACAAGCCTTTTCAAACTTTAGAGAAGAAAAGAATTGACATAAATAATAGAACTAATACATTCTATGGCTTTCTGTTGATAAATATTTTAAAAAGCTACGAGATATGTCCAAATACTTAAGCCTCAAATTAGACAGAATATGCATTTTGCTTTTTTACCCGCACGTCAAAACAAGGCATACTAAGAAGCCATCAATACGGCATCTTTAGAAACAGGCATCAATACCTTGGCTAGGTGAGCCCCTTGCTGTCATGGTCTGGCAGTGACTGAAACCTCATGCTGCGATTGTTAACCCCTGCACTGTGTGACCTCAGAATCCCAAAAAAAAGACAAGCTGTAAAGAGGCCTCTGGAGCTTGGGCACCTGTAGGCCTTGCACCATGACATCTAGCCCCGTGACAGAGCATGGGTGCACACTGGGAGTGCTGCTGACCAGAGGCCAATCTGAACATACACACACACACACTCTCACTCTCCCTCTCTCGCTTTCTTTCTCTGTCACTCTCTCTCTCCCTCTCTTTTTCTCTCTGTCTCTCTCTCCCTCTCTCCCTCTCTCTCAAAGAGGGGTAATTTCCTCACCCACATGAAAGGCGCAGACAGTGGGCCTCTCGCCAGGACCCGGCTACGTGGAGACAAAGGACTCACACCTTGGGGTTTTGATGTTCGCCCCGATGCGGGATGCTGATGGATTGGTCTAGGTGAGGGTTCCTGCAGGAGGGCCCAGGAGCACCCTATTCTCATGTTGCTCCCCCCCACCTGCCAGCAATTAATCTCCTTGACATCCAGTGGTTTCCTCAGGGTGTGTGCATGTGTGTGTGTGTGTGTGTGTGTGTGTGTGTGGTGAAGGTGCTGTCAGTACCAGTGTTGAACCTCTCAGCCAGTCTGGGAGGGGAAGTGGATGAGGGGTGTGAGTTATAGTGTGGAGGTGAGTTCGCTCCAGGGAAACACCTGGATGGCAAGGTGTGTGTGTGTGTATTGGGGGCTGGGGGTTCTATCTGAGTAGCAGTGCGTGGCTATGTCACGCGTCACGCTCCTGGGCTTCATGGAGCCACCCCCGCTGTCACCTATAGCCTGTGCCAAATGATGGCCTCTGAGGTGCTACATCGAAAGTAGCTCACCCGTTATCAGGTAGCTGCCAGTGCGAAAACAGCGAAGCTTCATTATCCACAGAAATGCATTTTAAGGCAGCGTTCCAGTTAAGACAAATGTACTGTCAAGATGCTTGATAAAAAATGGAGAATCATTGGTAATGCATTTGTTATGCCATATAAAACTTCAGTCTCTACCAGAATATCTCCAATGGATTTTACTTTCTGAAAATCAGCATAGGCTTTAGCTGATATCCGTGCTGTTCAGCATATCATCCCTTCTAAGCCTATTCTCACATCTGCTCTATGTATGGCAGTAACAGGAGTTACTGTAGTAACACCAAGACTCTATAGTCCGAAAGACTCCCTCTCCTTAGAACCTGCTATAGCTCAGCATTTCAGTCATTCATGCCACGTGTGCAAAAAAACTCTTTCAGAGCTGTAGATTTGCAGAGATGTGTGTAGTCATAAAAACACAGTTAGAAATTTAACTGACGCTCAGTGTCGCTGTCTTACTGATGTTGGCAGCCATGTTCTGCTGAGGCAACGGTGCTGATTTGTTCCGAAATGTTTTAGTCAAGGAAAAACACATACCAGCTCTTTGTAATAAAATTCATCTCAGCTCCTGGTAGAGCTCTGTATCTCTCCAATGTTTTAATGATGTTGTCGGAAGAGCAGGAGCAAATTTTTGCTGTTTTTTTTTAATTAAACTCCCATCAGTTGCTTTGAAGATAATTAGTCATCTTGGCTTTGCGGGGGGGGGGGGGGGGGGGGGTGCGTGGTTTGTTTGTGGTTTTGTTTTCTCCTTTGTCTGTGGTGATTTTTTTTGTTGTTGTTTTTGTGTGGCGTGGTGGGAGGGGCTGGTTGGGAGTTGTGGGGGGGGTTGGGGGGGGGGGGGGGTGGTGGGGGGGACGTGCATTGCTTGATTCTGGGCTTGTAGTCTACCTTTGACTGGTCTCTTATGTTGCATTTCGTTCCTGTGAGTTTGTGAGCCTGAGATCTGTTTGCACACTGTGGGGTGTAGCGAGGCTCGATCCTGGTAGGATCTTCAACCACTGCTGATGTTTGCTGTCTCCGCCAGACTGTCCAAGCTTGATGTCGCACTATAATGACGATCAATGACCTTGAAGGCAAACTTGAGTATTATTCGTGCAGGGAGATTTTGGTTCCGTGTGCTAAGAAATGTTTCATACTGGCCATAATCAGCTCGCCGTTCTTGGGCAGGTCGACATCTATTTACTCTTACTGTGTGGTCAACATCAGAGTTAACTTCCTGATCTCATTTAGAACAGCAGTTCACAATGCATGGGTTTAGGCACATGTGTCCTACAGGGACATCGAAATAAACATATCATCACGTATTTGTTACTGATAATCCATCCATCCATCCATCCATTTTCTATACGTTTCTTCCTGGTAAATTTAACCTGCTCAATCATAAATAGGGATCATTGTGACATATACATGTGTACCTGCTCTTCTGGGAATTCTCTCAGTCTGTTTTAACATATTTCAATGTATTTGCCTTCACCATAGCTGAATCAGTCACATAGCTGTTTGTGTGTAAAACTGTCTGTGGATCTGACCTTAAATTATTTCTGCCCTTTTAGCCATCAGATAATGTCTTATATTTCCTGAAACACAACCACAGTCTCTATTATTATGTTAATATAGCAATTCTTCTTCCATTCTTGGCCTTGTTCTTTGAATGATAATAAGCAATTAATTAGGGGTTAAAATGTTCACATTCATACTGGCTATAGTGAAAAATTACACTTATTAATGATTCGAATGTGGGCCTGCTTACCTGTCAGATATTCAGACTCAGATACAAGAATAGGAAATATGTTGGTATAGATATAAGAATTTAAATCTAAGAATTTCCGTCCAGAATGAAAAGTATACAATCTCTTATCCTATAAATGCACAGATTTATTTATTAATGTGTAACTGAAAAGCATATGGTCAATACACATTTCTGCTGCTTTTCCTGCTTCATTTAGCTTAAAATGACATTTGTAAGATGTGAGCTCTTGATATTTTCACTCATATTTAAAAATAATGTTGACATGAGGAAGGAACGCAGAGAAAGCCCCAGCAGAAAGGAGTAAAGTTTCCTTGCCGGGGCCGTTCATCTTAAGTAAATTACGTAATGTTTCCTCCGTTGTGTTTGCATATGCAACGACTCACTTCCATTACCAACATCCGCTCATTGGCGATTCTCCCTTAATGAAAACACACCTTTGGTCCCCTTGTCATGGCCAGTGTCTCCTCATTGTTTCCACCTTCGCGAGCGAACGATTGCCACTCTCCGAAACCGGGGGAACAAACGCGTGACTTGAACTGCTTGACATCTGAGATTATATATTTTTTCTGTCGCACTCCAATTTTTCAAATAGACTCGACTTCAAAAGATCCCCCCCAAACGGTGAGACTTGTCCATGTCGTCAGTGTGTAGAGTCTCCTGTGGATGACTGATGCAGACTCCATGGTGCAGCAAGGCTCTCGTCATGAAAGTTCGCAACTGAAGACAAGAGCAATATAAAAACGTAGGGAACTCAAGCCATGGACTCCAAGGATAAACCTGAATGATATGCAGGCAGATATTCTTCAAGTTTATGACGGCAGCGGCCTGTTTTCAGAAAAATGGACCACTGTCGTGTTATTTATGCAGCCCAATTCATCATCCCAGGCCCAAAAGGCTTGCTATAAATGGAAGAACACGTTCCGACATGTTGTGTGGCTTCACTGTTTGTCAACATGCATGCTTCAGTAGGTAGAATACAGATGTGGCAGATGCTGATGTGTGAGTATCAGGATATTATCATTGGTTTGACTCCAGTGGGGAGCTGGTACTAGGACAAGGTCAGTATTAAAAACAACAGGTGATGATATGAAATACAGTGTATGTTTGTGATGTCTGTCCATCTTCCATAACTGTCTAGAGCTGGGTGGCGATGAGCCTGGGGTCTACCCAAAGAAACACAGGGTATGGGGCCGGTGACACCCTGGACGGGGTGTTAGTCACAGGGTGTTGTGGCAGGGCGTGAGTGGTGAAGCACGCAGGTAGCAAAGGACTGCTGAACTTGGGTGGAAAGACAGGTCTATTGGTGAAATAAACGGAATGGCGGGCTGAGGAAGAAGTGGAACCTGAAGACGACAGTGGAGTGGAGAGACAGCGTTTACAGGAGGCTGCTCCATGTTGGGGCTACCTTCCACGTGGAGCAAGGGTGGAGCCGCTGTGGTGGGTGTAATTTTTGCCCGGGTAGAAAAGACAAAGCACAAAGATAAACGAGAAAGGCAAGGATAGACACTGAGGTTTCTAAAGTTGGTGAGGGGTGGTCTCTCGTACGACGTGTCTAATCAGGGTCTCGGGGAGGTCCCGTCCTGTGAGCCTCCGCGTCCTGACTCAGGGGACCTGGAAGGGCGGCAGATATCCATGCAATCACTGCTTCCCAGCCATGCCTGTTCAGGGCTGTATCCCCACATCCATCTGATCACCTCCTGTCCAGGTCCCTGTCCATTGTGCTGCACACTGTCCACGGGCACCTGTCTTCAGCTCGGTTGTCAGGGGCAACATCCAGACAGAATGTACTAAATATGTACTTTTCCACAAATATCTATAATGGGAGGATCGTGTACATGTCAGGAAATTTTACTAAACATTTTAATATTTGGGAAAATCGATGTACTTGAACAATATTGTAATGACGTGTTGAGTTTGAGGAGCCATATTTTACTTTTTAGAGGCATTGCGCCCCTCATTCTCCCCAAAGGCACTTGACGTTTTGCTTGACAAATGTACATTTATCCCTGAAATTATATCAGCCAAAGTGCTCTCATAAATTAAGTTTTTTTTTTTTTTTTGGTTATACTTCAAAGCCAAAATGCTTAAGTCTCTTCTTTGCGGAAAGAAGTCCATTTATAGACACTGCCTATCAGCGACAAGAAAAATAATCTATAAGGTCATCTTGAGAAGACATGGCATTGTGGGTGCCTTGGTGCACCTTGGGTTAGACGCTTTGTTCTGGAGAGAGGCTCTTTCGTCCTGGTTCAACATAATGGGAGATCATTACTGAGCTACAATGCATTCTACTAAAGCCAGGAGTCCATAATGAAAATTAATTGTATGGTACACAGCAATACTTAAGAGTTGTGCATGAAAACACAAGACACTGAAGAACATTTCAAATTGAATAGGAGTGCAGATTTCCTGCGTGCTCTGCCATTGGTTGACCCGGCCACTGGAAACACAGGTTATTGGTTCACGTTTCATAGCCGTTTTTTTTTTTTCTTTTTTTTGTTTTGTTTTCTTGAAGTGGGGTGGGATGGAGGGTTGCCTCTATACTTCAAAAGAATTTGTAACCAACCTAATTCAGCTGAAGCACAGGATGAGCAAGTAAGAAAGATGAAAGATGAAAGTCTGTTGTCATGGAAACAGAAAGCACATCAGCACCGTCGAGAGCACAAAAGGCTAGTTCTGTGGTATGTCGCATTTTCTTATGAGAGGACATGTGGGACGGTTTTTAGTTAACACGATCGCCTTTGAAAGAAATTACCCCAAGCACGATCAACCAATGCAGAATATTTTTATATATGTTCTTTATATAACTTTTATGAGATATATCAAGTTTCCATCCATCCATCCATCCATCTAATCACCTTCTGACTGTTGATCCTGGTCAGGGTCACTGTTGTCATCCGTTATACTTTGGAAAACAAGTATGACTGTGTTCTGGTGATTTAAAAAACTTTTGCTACATAGGAGTCTGAATATTATAGAGTAATGTGTAATGCCTCCTCGTGACACGCAGCTGATATCAATCAAGCAATAATCCCACCCGAATTAAGATTTCATTTAAATGGTGAATCTCCTGGGCTCTGAAGCTGCCTTTCACCTAATTAGGTCAGAGAGAATCGGGGTCTTAAAAATGTCCCTCAGAGCTGCACATCCCTAGACTGGCCTTGTTGTGTGTACGGTTCTCAAGCACTGGCCTGTGATATCTAAACAGCTGGTTCTGTCACACGGTTACCATTGAGAGGGACGGAAGATGGAGGCCACGCCCCCTCAGCAGACAGGACTTGGTGTGTGTGTGTGTTTCAAACAGCCTCCAGCAAACAGATATTTTTAGGGGAAGCTGGTTTCCCTGCCACTGTATGGAAGCGAGTGTACCCATAAGTGGGACAGCCGCTAGATAGAGGCCAGTGAAGGTTGTGGTGAAGTTCTCGTAATCAGTGTGACATGCTTGTGGTCAAAAAAAAAAACTCTTTCAGGACATCAGATTTTAATAATTTTGGGGAGAAATGGAAAGAGAATGGATGTTTACCTTCGGCGATTTTTGCCAGGCGAGAGGAGATCGATGTTTTTATATTTCCTGACGTATCACAAATATGCAATAGAAGTTCCAGTCTTCAAACAGCATCGCTGACAGCTTTTATACGGGGATGAAATATTCATTTTCATATCTGATATAAAAATAAATGAAATAAATGAAAATGAAAAATAAATACACATGTGTCACATATCAGAATATGAAAGTATATTATGGAGGAAAACCTTTGAACACCTTCTCTTGTTTATTTTTTGTTCTTCTTTTAAAGTCAGACGCCAACAACTCTTGACTTTTTTAAAGTAGTGTACTGTCATTGTTCTGGTTAGAAAATGTAGAACTGCTGGTAGTTTTCACTGAATTCAGCATCAAAGCTGTGCATGTTTCAAAAGAGAGCTGTGATTTTGTTCATTTACCTAAAAATTCTGAATGAACCGCACAAATTTCTGCCCAGCAAACAGGGAACGTTCCCACAATGTCCAATGACATTCTCATTACGCTCTTAACGTTCCTGTAATGTACCTGTAATGTTCCCTGTTTGCTGGGAGAAAGGAAACAGGTAGGATGTTAGCATTAATTTTCCTGGCTGTACCTTAAGTCATCACATTAGATTTCTGGTTTTGACAAAGTGGGTGCAAGAGATATCTGATAGCTTTGTGATAGAACCTCTGCCTGTATTAATTAGGAAGCTCGAAAACTGGAAGATGTGCCAGCCAATGACTGTTTGCCTCATTGCACAGTGTGCGGCGTCACTCAGTAAAGCCGGTGTTGATTTGACAGCACCTAATAACTGGTCTGACCCTGACACAAAGGTAACTATCTGTGCTCTTGCCTTCAGATAAACCAGGTTGTCTGGCCCTCCACTGAACTCCAGATCATATAAGCCAGATTTCATCTGAGGGGAAAAATTGAATCAGAGACGTTTGTTTTTTTCTTTCCGAATGCCTTGCTTCGTCAGGAGCGTGTGTTTGATGTCAGACACAGGCCGGAGGTTTTCTAACATTTTTGAATTAAATTCCCTGTCCATCTGAGACACTGTGAGGCCACTGAGGAACTGTCCTCAAATCAGTGCGATCAATTAAAGCTTCTTTGTCCCGTGAGAGTTTAAATCTGACCAGGGGCAACAATCTGTGGTTTCTTGTTGGATTATACCAACTTATTGATTTGTCCCATTACATAAGTGATGTCATAGGCTAGGCAAAACCTGGCAACCCCAAAATCTGAAAGTTTAATTGCCTCCTAATAGTAAGCCTTAGGGTTTTATATTTAATTACTGTTTCATCCCAATTGTGCCACATTTCAAGCACTGAGACTACTGATGAACTTTCCTGTTATTAATAGAGCAGGACCGCATGTCTGCAGAGTATGCTGAGGTACAGCACAGCTCTTAAATTTGGCTCAATGCACTGCAGCATTACACAAGTCGAACGCTCACAGATACTGACGAGAGGCAGCTTTGGGTTTTCTTACTGCGAAATGAGAAGCGGCTCCTCAGTACAGTCGGGCAGAGCTGAATTTGCTGGAGCAGGCTGATATGTTGTCTGATATTTTTAAGTTCTGGGGGTATACATTCCGATTTTGGAGGGAAAAACAATAGCATCTTTTTGGTTCTAGTGAAACGGATTTTTTAAATTAGTATTACGTTCCCTCGACGGCTGTGGAAACGTGGTGACCCTCTGAATAAGATCGCTCTTTGGCTTGTGGAAAGTCAGGCAACGCCACAACTCTCTGGTTAGAGGGGAGGTCTTGTGGTAGCACTCGGTCCCTCCCTTTCCGCGGACGCCGGGCGACACAAAAGACGAAGAGGCCCTTAAAGTAATGCCGTGTGAGAGAGCGTCGTCGTCAAGGGTTCGAACACAGCTGGCGGCGGAGGCAATAACCACCCTCTGCCAATTATTTGTCTTTGCAGGAGATGTGGGGGGGGGGGGCACTCTCTGTGGAGCTGCCAGGCCTCCAAGGAGGCCGGCGACTTTAGTGGATTACAGCTGTCCCCTCCACACACAGCCCCCCCCCCCGTGGTCAGGACTGCGAAAGCAGTTCAAAAGACGGGTGGGAGGATGTGTGCTTTGGGTTGAATCCCGTGATTATTCCCCTAACGCGGCCCGTCTGCTGGACCTTTATGTTCCACAGCTCCCAAAATCCGTCGGAACATGAACCAAACTGGAATGCGGCAGAAGTCCGTTTCCACCCCCACCGGACCGTTCGCACCGCAAACCAAGTCAGCGTGGACGAGATTTATTAGTGTACGTTTATGATGAGCAGCCTGGATGGAGATAGGACTCTTAACTTAGGTTCCTTGTACAGGAAGAAGTACTGATCTTAAATTTGTAAGTTATAATTATTTTTATGAGTGGAAGTCTCATGTGGCCCACGAAGCAGACATTTGCTAACGTTCCCCTGACAGCGAGAAAACCCGTCGGTGTGCTCACACCGGGGAGCATCTTGACATCTTCATATCGGACACGGCAGCCTGAGACACGTCCTTCTATGCTCTGTGAATTTTCCCGCTAAGCCCACCTACGCCGAGGAGTGCGGTAGGTCACTGCGTGCGCCTCTGCCCGCCTGTACCGCCGTTTCCGTGTAGCAAACCTTTAAGTTCAGTGTCTGACGCCAGCTCTCCGGGGATTTCCTCTTCTAAACTGCAGGCTGCATCAAAGTCAGCCTGGCTGACACCCAGCATTAAAAGCATCTCTTTTTGTGTGTTTTTTTTTTCCTCCCGCATTTGTCTGAGCGTCAAACCAGCCGGCACACGCTACAAAGCCCAGCTGCTTGTCTCTTCCAGGTTCAGCTCGGTTGCAGCCCTAACGAGGCGCAATGGGGAGCTCCTGAAGTAGCATACGTCCCCCCAGACTGCCATTCGAATTCAGGTAAAATACTTCACACCCATATCCTGGGTGACTGGATTGACACCTGAGGTCATGGCCTGGGGGGGACAGGGTAATCTCTACAAAATGCTTGTTGAAGGGAGGGGGTGTCATGCAAAATATACCCTGGGACACCGTGTGTCAGAGGTAGGACAGGGTGCTTAGGTGTTGAAAAAAGGTGTTTGGATGAGAAGGGTGTCTTCTGCTCACAGGCAGTTGAGCGCTTGTACGTGACTGGGGACAGGAAGTGCAGGACCAGGGACAGGAAGTGCAAAACTGGGGACAGGAAGTGCAGGACTAGGGATGGGTGAATGAAGGAGAACAAAGTGCTTCAACTGTGCTAGCATCTTGTCCTGTGGATGAACATATCTTCTCTTGCCCCCGACACCTCAGTCCCACATCCACGGGCAGTAGAAAACATCACTGCACACAAAGGAGGCTCTGTATGCCTCGAGATATTTATCGAAGGCTTCCCAAGAGCGTGACTTCTGTCCGCCTCTTGGAGTCACGCGACGTCTAAGTTGACGCTGAGCTTTTTCCGTAGCGTTTATTATGACAGGAAGTAAGGGGTAGATCAGAAGTACCTGTCAGCAGCAGGGGCGGAGGTAGAACGACGAAGTCCATTTAATTGTGGCGTGTTGTGTCTGCGTGAGCATGCAGTACGACGCTGCAACGCCTGCAGCCTGACGCGTATAATAAATCTGCAATAACACGCATGCACATCATCAGGACACTTACATTAAACAATTTTTCCTCATTTCAAAACACATCTCTGATACTAATACACTGAGACAGAATGGTTATTATTTTTTTATTATTCCAATTTTTGTACATTTGGTTTGTTGGCATCATCCAGCGCTCCCAGGCATGGAATCTCACTCAAAGCTCGTATTTTATCATGGTACAGTAAGGTCGAGTTCACAAGAATGGGTCGAGCTCCAGCTTTCTCTACAGGTCTCTGTAACATAAGTGAAACAGAAGTTTAGCATCGATCAGATAAACGGAACGGACGTCAACAACATGTTTTCCCAAGCTCACCCAGCACCTCACATCTGTCTGTGAAAGAGTGTCTCGACCTTGACTCCGTCAAATTCCCGTACTGAGTCACAGACGTTTCCGGGTCACGACTGGCCACAGAACATGGACAAAATCATCGCGCCCATTCACGAGGACGAGAAAAAAAAAATCTTTGGAAGGAAATGAAGTAAGTAAATAAATAAGTGGCCGAGAAATTTACAATAGAGCTAACGGTTCACAATAGGCCTGCTGAGCTGTGAGGAAACCTCTGAAAGATCAGCCTAGGGTGTGGAGGGCAGAACCTTGGCCTTGTACTCAGGGAGGCATGGGGGCAAAGGGGTTGGGGGGGTTTCCAATGAGGGGTAAATACCTTGCCACACAAGCACAGATGGCAGACTGTACATAAGCCCTCATTAACATTTTTAAAAACATGTTTGGAAAGAGCCTGTCCCCATATATGTCCTTTTACTCACCAAAAGCAGTTACCCAGCATTCTGTCATTTCTGTCGTTAAGCGAATAAAAGTGGGATGCGCAGATGTACACGGACACGCACAGCAAAGCAAAATTAATTGCCCCCGCTAAGAGTGAACTCATAATTGATTCGTCTCCTAACGAAACACACCGCTGCGTTGTTTCGGAGACTGGGATGAGAATTAGGTCTGATGAATCCGGCGAGCTCTTTGATGCAAATAAGCTGGTTCATCTCTGTGTTTCTAAAATATCGGTGTCACCCCCCCCCACCTCTCATACTGGAAGGATGGGTATGCGATTAAACGCCGCAAATAATTAGCGTAACGTAGCTCTGTTACTGATCAGCTGTCGCATAGAATTTTTTTTTTTTGTCGTTTTTTTCCATCGTTGTCGTTTTTTCAGTGGTGAAACTCTGGACCCCCCCCCCCCTTTACTTTTTGGTACCCCCCCTTTTCTCTGTTTATTACCGATTATACAAAGCCCCCAACAGCCCCACCATGTTCGCGAAGCTCCATTCAGATGTAGATGGCGCTAAATCCTATCTTGGTTTTGTTTTTTTTTTTTTGTTATGCTTTGTTCGGGTTTTGGTTTTTTTGTTTAGGTTGTATCACTAAATGTAATGTCAAAATAAAGAGGGGGTGGGGCAAAAATGTTCATTCATTTTATGTGCCGTACACTCAATCAAGTCTCCCTCACTATAGCGGCCTTATAAATATTTCATACCAGATATTTAGCATTATTCTCAGCCCTAATCCTCCCAGAACGTAACCCCTCCTCACACTGAATACCCAGCTAACAATAGGCCTGACGCAGAACCAACACCCCCCCCCCCCCAGGCTGGCTGCCACATGAGTTTAAATGCTTCCCTCTTCAGTGGGACACGGCCGGCACTGCCATCCCCGCCTCTGTTGCCGTTTCTGTTTTTTTCCGTTGACCATGTGGATGGAGAAAGAAATTGCGTAACAGCATAACAGTCCAATTTCCATCCAGCCGGTTTTGTATCGACTGAAAATCCACACTCTCGGGAGAGAACAAGGGGCCGTCATGCTGTCGTCCGGCCACGGTTCATGTAAAATAAAGTAGCGACTTTGGTGATTCCTAATTATCTCATGCCCTATGGTTCTGCAGTATAGGATGAGATGATAGCACTGGCAGCATAAAAAATACAGCGTGACTGACAGCTTCTCTGTCCCCGAGGAGCTCATTAGGCAGTTGACAAACCCTACTGGGCACAGCCTCGCCGGGCTCGGCACCTCTGCTCTTTTCACTGGCCATTTTCTTCTAGTTTTTTTTAACCACGCGGCCGAAAAAGGACAGAGAAGGCCTTACTGCCGCGTTAAAGAGGCGGCGTGCTGAGCTGCTAGCCTCCCCGCTCCTCTGAGGCCCGACGGCCGTGCAGAAAACAGAATTTCTCCCCTTTCATGTCGGAGGCCTTGTGTGAGTGAGTGAGTGAGTGAGTGCATGGGTGGGGGGGGCAACATGATACGGCTTAGCTCCCCCCCCACACCACCCCACCCCACCCACGCCTCCCAGTTGACAAAATGATCCTTGCACCAGTAAGTTGTCCGGGTTTTTCCGACCTTATAGACGACCGGGAAGATTCCCTAACGGCGTTCACTGTTTCCTCCCCAGCGCCTTGTCTTTGCAAGACACCACTGTCCTCCCTGAAGCAGAACACAGGCGTCAAATGCCGTCGACTTGGGGCGAAGCAGGAAAACCCCACGAGTCTTTAAACTGTTGGGTTTGGGCGAGAGCCTGTCAGTCGTCTCGCAAAGATTGATTTGCGTCTTTGAAGACACGTTGGCTGGGAAAAGAATCACATCCATCATCCATTTTATTGACCATCTCTGGATACGTTGCATTTGCAGACGTGTTAAGCGGTCTGTTTGAATATGACCTGAATTTTATATGCTTTCCAGGTGTGGGGAAGTATGTACAGGTGTTGTGGCTCATCAGAAGGCCAGATGGCGAAGAGAGACCCCTAGGCTGGCTTCACAGGGGGCCCCTTGTCGGATCCAGGTTCCCCGAGGACCCTAGTCTTCGAGGCCTGTGGAAGTCCTGATCAGTAGGTGAGGCCCTCAGGTATGCAGCTGGAATCATCTCGTTTCTCTGCCTGAGAAGATAAGACGGTCACTAGTAGGGCACTACCACCCTGTGTCCTTTCAGTGGACACCCAGTGGCCTTGTGGGTAAGTGCAGAATTCGGACCCCTAGCTTGGCAAGGCTGTTGCACCAGTCCCCACCTGAAGGTGGAGGTCAAGGGAAACATTAGCTAATGGCAGAGCTGCAGACGTTGTCCGCTGGCGAGATTTGTTACGATCCCGTCCGTCATCATGCCCCCGGTGGACGAGGCAAGCTCCTCTGCCGAAACGTTAGCGGGGATTTGGACAATCCAGCAAAACAAACGTGTCGCTTTTCATCTTCTACTGGTCTAAACGGGTAGGGGAGGAGGCACATGGAAGCTGTCATTAGAGTGTTTCTCCGCGACGCACCATCTCTGTTGGGAATGTGTCACGACGGGCTCATTCGTGAAGACAGATGCCCATATTACTTCACCGGTGCTTTTAACTAAAAAAAGGCTACATCGATGTGAATGATGGTGTTTTTAGGACAGAGGCACGGAATGGCTAGGCTGACTCCCTGATGTTTGGAATGGGGTAGACACTGTTTATACCCTCTCCAGTCCGAGATTACCACCAAGCCTGCAGGGTTGCTCCCTAGTCCATATAAAAACATCTTTCACTGTTCAGACAACAATTAAACAGAAGGCAGAAATAAAGCAAGGCCTCATTGATGTTTGTTTTTGCTATGAAATCCCTGTACTTAATATTTCCTTTTGAAGTTTGAAATAAAGAGCTCTCGTGCTGAAAATCAAAGATGTGTCATTTTGGTCTAAGTGGTTGTAGTTACCGTCGACTGCTTTGTTTTTCCTGAGAGCCATTTTTTGATTCCAGCACGGAAGAAGGACAGCAAAGTCGAGGCACTATCTTGGGGAAGAAGCGGGCGTACCTGCTTTCTCAGGTGGCAAAACGAGGAAACCAGGAGAAGCAGAAGAGGGAATTCACATGGTGGCAGCGCCGTTGGATCACAGTGGCCCACAGCCACGCTTTTTACCGAGATCATATTCTTTGTCCTTAATGTATTTCAATACTTTAAAATCTAAATATACCATAAACTGCCAGGGAATGTTTTAATACACAAACAATCATGAGAGAAAGCTCATTTATCGGAGGGGCCTAAAATCTTTGAGTAAAAAAAAAAAAAAAAAACCTGCATTTTTGCACACGAGGTTGCATTTTATTCACTCGACAAATTAACCCGTTTGAATTGGGTGTGACAAGTCTGTAATTAGCATGTGTGTAGCCATCATTACATGTGCGGGGAAGAGACTTCTGTTGTCATCTGGGGGAATAATCCAGAGAGATGAACAGAAAGTCCCGCTTCGCCACTGAGGCACCAAGACTGGGAGAAGGAGAAGGAGTTCATATGGCTGTGGAGATAACATTCCAACCCGCTGATGATTCATACTGGGCTATTTAAGCTTTAATGTGTGTATTATCCTGGATTAAGCCTTTTGATTAGAGTCTTAATCGAGGGCAGCCAGGGTCTCGTGCTAAACCCAAGGGTTTGAAGGAGTTGCTTTGGATGATGTTTTCAGGAGTCAAGCTGGGAACCAGGTATCCGCATCTTTCGTTCCACCTGAGGGGACCTCCCTCTTCTCAATGGAACCGCAGCACAACATGCAGGACTGGAGATGGGGGCGTCGGCTAGATGTCAGCAGACCCCAGCTGTGGGTGTGTCCCCCAGTCCTGCGGTCAAGCCCAGTATCTGCACACTGGATCCCACAGATGGCGCGGAGTACCTGCCTTTGACGTCTGTTGCACCCCCACCCCCTCGGGACCCCCACCGTCCCCCTCTCAGTGGTATCCCGGCCTGAGCGGTCCCATCTGGCCCCGGCGGCGGGGCGCCCGGTCTCGTCGGGCAGGAGGGGGCCTCAGCAGGGCAGGGCGAGGGTACAAAGACAGGATTAGTGCAGCTGCCAGTCTCCTTGAGATTCTCCGCCATGCTTGCTGGATACCCCTTAAACCCCCCCCCACGATGTACCACCATTAACCCAGCACAATGGGCCCTCTGCTCCTTCACAGAGCTGCATAGTCGTGGAATAAAAAGATGTTAGATACTGCGGCTCCACACAAGCACTTCGGGGGGGGGGGGTCGTAGGGAGAAGACATATTACACTGTTAGCCTTTTCAGATTCATTTAACAATGTTGTTATTTGTGCGACTGACTCATAATAATATCAAGACTGGACAACGGTGGGGAAGATCTTGATGCGTTTGTTTTTTTATCATGTGACCAACGTTGACGTGTGATTCAACCGTCCTCTTTAGATTGCTGCCGTCAGAGTGTCATGTTCTGTTTCTCGTTGTCCAAGTTCCGGATGAGTGCGATTGTGGTCAGTGGCTCCAGCACTGAAAGTGTTAAACACCCCCTTCAGAACGACCACCTGCATGGCCTCATTAACCTCGTCTGTTTGTTTTGCTGTTATGGCTCAGTCTTAAAGAAGCACACGGACGATGTTGTCGTGGGGGGAATCAGCATGTGCTTCACGTCCTGAGACCCTTGGGCCCCGTACACCTGTAGAGTGGCCCCCGAGTACAGCAGACTGAGCGCTGGTATGTTCTGTGTCATGTGACACTTAGACGGTGTGCTTTACGTACCTAACAAGGTCAGGTCGACCTGTCAGAGGTCAAGCAGCAACGAAGTGTATGGAAAGGGTTAGCAACACACGTGAAGAACAGCCCATAATATTCTTCCGTCGTTAAGAGACTGTCAGTCTACAGGCAGAGATGATACCCTGCTGTTTTATTCTGCAAACCTTCCCTAGCAGTCGAGCGTCTCTATGGCCTCAAATGAGTCTTGCATTAGAACTTTAACTCCAGATCTCTTTTGTACAATTGGGGGAATAGATCATCATTTATTTAATCATTTCAATTATAAATTAAAAAGATTCATTATAACTGGGTTTTCCAAAGTATTTTCTTTTTTTTTGTTATTAGGGTCTTTGAAAATGCGTCTTTGATGACCAAATCCTCACATCTGATCATTAATTGGAAGAAAATACTCTGCAAGAAAATGAATACCAACTTAATAACTGGACCCCCTTTCATTCGTTTGTTTTTGTCAGGTGATTGATCTTCCCAGAAATTTCGCGAGTATTCCAACAACCTAGCAAAGGTGTTACAAATCAGACATCACCGAGTTCCGTAAATTCACGTCAATCACAATAAGCCTGTTTAGGGTCCAGGATTCGCACAGAGGGGAAAAAAGCCACAAACTCCCCAAAAAGCATCGTAGTGTTGTCTCGTGGGCCACACGCCGCAGCCGCAACGTGACCGCGATGCACTGCTGACTGAGAGGAGCTTATGGCACACGATCAGAATGCCACCACAGACTCCTCACAGACTGTTTTGTCCGCAGCTCCCATATTTTCTCCTTTCATCTTCCGGAGATGTTGGCATTCCATCGCAGGCCTTTCTGTGGGAATGTTATGACTCTGGCTACTGGCTCCCAGTCCTTCGTTTACATCGCACACGTCGTTAAAGGAAAACCCAACTTCAGATCAACACAGCGTATACGACCATGTTCTACTGTTCGTATGCATTACAGAGAAGTTATCAAGGTTCTGAGTGCTCATTTCAGCTAGCGATGACCTGTCCGCTTCTGTAACACCACGACTTTTATCATCAGACAGACTTTTCCCAAGTCATTTTTTTCCCCGAAAGTCTTTAAGCTCACCGAATGCAGAGGATGGAACGAGGGACCATGTAACAGGAAGTCAAGTACCTGTAAAAATATAGAAAAGCGACTGTGATTTTCAGTGAACTGGCGATAAGCC
This sequence comes from Gymnarchus niloticus, assembly GCA_009936485.2. NCBI lineage: Eukaryota > Metazoa > Chordata > Actinopteri > Osteoglossiformes > Gymnarchidae > Gymnarchus > Gymnarchus niloticus. The sequence continues at coordinate 532,950 of JAACJT020000066.1, read as the reverse complement.
ACAGACTGAGGACGTTGCCACTTGCTTTGTGTTGTTTACTTACATACTACATGTTTTTATTTATTAAAGGACTATTTTTGTACTTAAGAATGAGACCTCAGCCGGAAATCTCCTCCCTATTGGAAAGTAGGAAAACGCCGCCTCCTTTATTGTAATGGACTGGTCCATAAAAAGGAACTGCTAGATCAATATACCATAGGGGTGTTTTTATAGGACAGATGGCTGGGAGATTTTCAGGCTCTACATCTCCCATCCTTCCACGCGGTGGGCTGTAAAGAGCTGTTGGTCAGGCTCCGTTGTGCTCTAAGGTAACCCTCAAAATACTCTCCTTTTTAGCCATGCCCGGTCCTGCATCCACAACTCCAGCCTGACAGACAAACAGTGATGGACGGCCCGGTGTTCCACTTCGGGACCAATCCATGTCCTTGGCACCATCTGATGAGACCACCCTTATTTCCTGTGACATCCAATCAAACGATTTTATTTCCAGCTAAATTCCGAGCTAGCAAAAAGCTGAAAACTGCACGGCACAGGAGGCCGTTTAATTAAGGAAATGGGTAGTCGTGTAAATACAGATTCCGAGCGTTTGAAGAGTTGCTGTTCCTGAACAGACCTTTTGGGTGCGTGCGTGTGCATTAGACCCCAGCGACGGTTCACGATTTAAAGTGCCCGCAAGCAAACGCACGTCGAGAGACGGAAGGAGTCCGCCGCGTCTGCCAGGGGAAGATCCGTTGTTTTACACGTCTGCCAGGAGTGAGCCGGGGATGAGTCACGCGTCAGGCCTCCGGCACAGGCAAGACAGCGAGCCACCAGCGGACAAAAGAGAGAGACGAGTTGTTTTACGCGCTGAGAAAAAAAGAGGGAAAATAGAAGGAGGCCGAAATGAGAAACATCTGAAGGCTTAAAGAACACTGGGGAAGCCTGACCAAACCTGTCAGGTGAACCTAACATGTCTGCACCTGGAAAAGCTTACTAACCCTCCTGGGTTTGGGGGATTCCAGGGGCACATAAACGTAAAGAGGAAAAAAAAATCAATCGTGCCGTTTTACACTCCGGTGGCTGTGAGTCGCTTTTCATTTTCTGCCCGGAGTCTGCTGGCGAGTTATTGGATTTTGTCAGAACAAAGGCTTGGCGTTAGCATTTGCTGGTGGCTGAGTGCGGGTCGCTCGCACACACACACACACACACACACACACACACACACACACACACACACACACACACACACACACACGCGCGCGCGCGCCAGACCGGCCTACCTGTGCCAGAGCATGAGCCAGGGGTCAGAGGTCACGGCGACAAGGTGAGGGATGCGTTTGATCTGTAATGATCCCGTGCCTGCAGGGGTTTTTGGGAGGGAGCGTTTGGTCGGGGATGCTGTGTGCGTCCGTTCCGTGGCATGAGAGTGATTTACAAGGCTGCACGGGGTCTGGGGTCAGGTGACCCCTCAGCAGGGCTGGTGCTGACCCATATCAATGTCTTCCACCCCCGACTGAGCTGCACTCTCACTGTCTCTCTCCACAAAAAAAAAAAAAAAATACCCCACAAAAGAACAGACACTGAGAAAACCGAAGACACCCCCCCACCTCTCAGGTCACGGATGATGTTCGAGGAACCACCTGGAACCGCCACCAGCCCAGAAAATTGGTTGAATCTGGCAGCAAGGTGGACTCCATGTCCCTGCCTCACGCACCCTTTAATAGGTGTAATTTTAGGGTGGCATGGAAATGCCTCATCTGCATGGCACCAAACCTTGGTGTGTTTAAGGGTCTCTGTGTTTTGCATCAGAATAATGGCTTTCTAAAAAAAGGGGAGACAAGCTTTTGTGTTAGTCGTTACCAGAATAGGGAGAGAACAGGCAAGACCCACACCACCTTAAATACTAACTGACTTATTCTAACGTGCCACTCACGCTAATGTGCCCTAAATGAACTTAGCTGTAACTCACCTTAACCTCTGCTATATTCTGTTCACAAAACAAGCATTGATGATATAATAATTTTCATCTTTAAAATCAGGAATAATAAAACAAATGCATTCATTTTATAATAATCCGAGGTTTATTATAAACTTTAGAGAAATCATTATCGTTGTCTGAGTTAATAATGTGCCTTTGCACATACCTGTGTGTACGTGCGTCCGTCGAAAGCCTTTGCTTCTGGACGACTTGAGGACATAAATCAAGCTTTTCAAAGATGCAATACATTGCATGACAAGTCTCCCCCCTTTACCTCACCAGGGGGATAATTTCTTTTTAATAACACCGTGTCTCACACTCTTACTGGTGTTACCATAAATCAGCAGATCACAGAGCAGCCCAAGTGCTGACTGGGATAGGCGTCCCCGGAGTGTGGTTTTTTTAGCTTCAAACGGCAACTTTCTAATGTTTTTCTATCTATCAAAGGGGGAAATAACGGCGTGCCCCGGACCTCCCCTGTCTGAGCTTTATGCTTGATAAATGGACTCTTTTTAGAAGTTTAATTGCAAACTGTTTAAATCTTAATGTGATGTTTGTTTCCTGTCCTTTTTTGTATATGGCTTGAAGCATACAGCTGTAATTTTAGATCATGAGAGATGTCATAATTGCGGCAGGTGGAATCCAGGCTTCGCATCCTGCCAGCACTACACACTTGAGGCTACGGGACCCAGATCGCAAAACAGGCGGCTGGAGTCAAAAAAAAAAGAGAAGCGGCGGTGTGGTCACTTTAACCGTTTAGATCCGGACCAGTAAGTAACCGCGCTTCCTGTGCCTTTCACGGCGATAATAATAATGGGGATTATTATTATAACCCTGGATTTTAAAATCAAAGAAAGTCTGGACACTTCAGAAGGAAATAAAACTTTACAGTTGAACATGGGACAATACCGTTGGATATAGATTTATGGTCATGGAGTAATATTTCAGAATATTCTCAACTGGCATTATAAATAGACCTTATTATGTCTGGCGAAATTGGTCTTGTAATTCCACTTGCTGGCCGTGTCTGTTCTTACGTCTCAATACGTTTAACCGTTGATTTCTTGTCAGTTGAACACATTTGAAGACAGTTTAAAGGGATTTCAAACATGAACATTCCGCAGTATTCATATGCTTTCACGGAAGCTGGATGTTTAGATCATTGGGCACATTCTTGTTTAGTGACAGGCAGATGTTTGTTTCATTAATAGGACAGGAGTAAACATGAAACGTCGAGAAATTTGAACTGAAGAAAGAGCGACAGCGGTTTGAAATCCAAGTCTGCTACAGGCCTCCTTATCAGGCTCGACGTTTTCTAATACATCTCCTATAGAATTCCTGTGAAGACCATTTTTTAAAAACATTTTTAGTTTATAGCAGTCTACATCAGCAAAAAAAAAAAAAAAAAATCACTGGGGAACTCTACTTACTGCTGTGAAAGAAATCGTATAGGATAATTACATTAATAATAATAACATCAGCCCCCTGGTAACATCAAGCATAAAGACACCACGTTTCGAAACGATTTCCACTGAGGTCACTCAAACATGGCTAAGTCGTAATCTCCCTTATTTTATTATTCAGATTTTTTAGAACGAAAAATATTCTACGACTGGCTGTAAAAACACTACATGTGAAATACTGTATTTTCTTAGGAAAGCGGGCAGGGACAAATTTAAAGCATTAAAAGTCTATCCAATTGAATGCTCATTTAATGTGTTAAATGACTAAATTATGATTACAAATTTGACACCTTGGACTTGGGTATAACGGGTGAAATTCATCTGGAAACGACTTCAGCGCTTCTTTCGCCAAATGTCACCGTAGCCTGGGATTTCACCATAAATGAGTTTCTTTTCTGTGAAAATCTCAAAAGATATGATCTCAAAACATTCGAATTAAAGGCAAAATAATGGGATTTGGTAGCATGTAATGACTGACAGGTAACCAGAAAAGGTGTTATTCTCAGCCCAGTAAACAGCAGGCAAAATGGAATCTAATCAGAGTATTTTTAGATGTTTTACTGAGCTTGAAAAATAATGTTGTGTATTATTTTTCCATAGTTTGTTAGAAGCCAGCATCACGTTCTAAGTTTCCTTGGCCATTTTCACTCATTCTGTGTTAGTGATCTTAGTGCCCTCCCTTATGGGGCCTTTCCTCTGTTGTGAATACGGAATTTTCCTCTTAACTTAACAGCGTTGGTACTTCATTCTTTGCGTCATCAGCTCTGCCATCTCCCGCAGTTTCTTAAATTAACGCAGAATTTTATTGCGATCGCGTGTGTGACGATCATGCCGAACTCGACCCAGTTCTAGGAAGGTCTAATAAATTCTGGTTTTCGTTTGAACGCTGCATTAATTAATCACTTGGTCAAACTCTCACCTTAAATACCTGCATGTGGAACCATTTAAAGCGCGCTAAACAATTATTCTCTTTATAATAATGACAGTAAAAATATGCAGGGGAAAAAAAAAATTCAACACAGATCCTTGAGGAAACCGAGTCAAAACGGGCCCTTTTCGACCAGAGGGAAACAGTTTCAAACTGGGGAGGCTTCACTGTGCTCAGCCTTAATGAATGAATGAACCGGACTGCCTGTGTCGTATGGAGATGATTACCAGGCGGAAAGCGACGCGTTTGCGGACGATCTCTCTGGGTGCCCGGCACTAAAGTCAGTTGTTGAATCAGGCAAATTAAAAAGAAAGCTAACTGGTGGCTGCAGGATAAACAAATTATGCACAGCGTTTCCTAAATTATTGAACACTTTCTCCGACACTGAAGCGACCCTTCATTCGCAAAGGAAAATTATACTGAGGGCACGCTGGCCATGGCAAAGCTATAATAAGCTTAGAGTAGTTGGGCTAGAAGGATACTGTATACCTCTAAGTATATAGTCGTGGGCAAAGCTGCTGAACTGTCAGCCTATCAGTGTTTGGCGTCTTTATTATAAGAGCTTTCAGCAAGCCTGCGATCTTCTGCGTGTAGCTGGCACCGCGGCTCACACGGACGCTCAGCGCATCGTGAGCTCCAGGTCGCTATAAAAGGTGCCGGCCGGCTGGCGGGGGTCCCTTCAGTGTCCCCACAATACGTGCGGTTTCCTTTGACAGCTGCGGTGTTGGTGTAGCAGCAGGCAACACATGCCGATCGGGCACTCGGTTCCATGTGACTGGGAGAAGCTGGGAAGTCACTAAGAAACCGCCCATCGGGGGCATCACGTAATAAGTCGCAGGTCGACACTCAGCAGGCAGGAAAACCGTCACAAGGCCGTGGTATAGATGCATCTTCTGTTGTTTTAATGCGGCTGTTCGATGCTTTCCTTGTCTATGCATATAAGTCGTTGTTGCATTGCATTCGGAAACGTATTACTGTTTTTCTTTCTTGCACCTTCACCACAGAGAAAGGACTGTAAACTTCAGAGAGATAAGGCATGTTCCCCAGAGCTGCTGGCGTGGGCAGGCTCCACCAGATCTTCAGAAAGGGTGTCCGGTACATTAATGTCATAAGCATATCCCTTTACTTATAAGCTAGAGTAAAGCCTCTCCCCATCTTGTGCAAGAAGGGGGTAACGAATCCACCAAATGGCGGGAAAATTACACCTCCGTTTCAACAAAAGCTTCCGAAACCGAATTTAAAAAGGTGGACTGGAAAGCTACTTGGATCAGTGGTCAGATGGCCTAAGCCGGGGGCTCCAAGGTCAAAATTTGGCAGTTGGCGGAATGGTTACTGAGTAACTTTAACTCTGTATATGAAATCTCAAATCTCACCATTGATCATCTCCATTGCAGTCTATGCATATGCAAGATGTGCGTCGAGGGAAAAAAATGTGTATATAATATTGGAACATCTTGTCTTTATCTGAGCCAATAATTACTCTGGTAAACGTTGCCTGTCAACTACAGAGTCCGCCAGTCTGTTAATTTTCCCTTAACAACGAATCATATTGTAGCCAGTCTGTGTTCCCGACGTTGTAGAAATCTGATTCCATCTGAAGTGTTTGTTTGGTCCTCCTGAACGAAAACTAAGCAAGCCGAGCAAGGCTCTTCATCATTCTCTATACATACAGAGTATCAAGACGGGGAAACTGGATTCTACGTTTTAAAACGCCTAAATCGAATGGCCGGTGCTGCAGAAAGCATAAAACATCAGTGCAACCAGTTGTGCATATTGTTTTATTTCTAACTTATTTTCTCGGTTAATAAATCCAACTTGCATTCTATAACATTTCCCCTGATGGGCGACTCATCCTGTATAATTTAAAAGTGAATTACCTTCGTTTCAGCGTATGGCGCAATAAATTATTCTAATCTGAACAGAAATTTGTACACAATATTTCAGGTATTTGGATGGTACACAACCCGGAGCAACAGAATCATTTAATGAGAGTCACTGGAAAACAACCTCGTGTTTGTGGATTTCCCTTACATCAAGTAAGCAAACATGAACTGACATAAGGAGAGAAATTCTGAAAATGCTTGCAAATGAAACAGCAAAACCGGTTTCACGAAAGGAGACGGTTCCCCTCCTCTCATTTGTGCCCCAAGTTCTTATTAAGAGCGCGGCCCTCCGCTACCCTGGAATTCAGCCAGTCCTGTTCTTTTTTTTTTTTTGTTCCTTCAATCCACACTCGGATCCAAATCCAGAGGCTTTGATCTTCTCGCTGTCTCCTTACCCGGAAGAGAACCCTTGCCTTCTCTCTCAGCTGGGATGAGTGCACACGTGGAAATGTTGGCTGGTCTCCACGTTCCTACCAAATTTAGTCATACAAAGGCAGAGGAGAGGGGGGGGGATGGGGGACCCGGGGATGAAAGACCCAGCCGCCGCAAGATCAAAGGCGACCGCGACTCCGCCCGCGAACCCCACCTCCGAGCTTTATAAAGATCTGCCTCCTACTCCTAAGTTATTCTCACGCAATCTTTCCACAGCTAGCCGCCGAAACGGTCTGCCTTATGCTTTTTAATTTTTATTTACTGTACGTCTCCAAATATCTCTGACACGGAGAACTCCATCGTCACTATTTGTTTACCGTTTTATATGCCCGGAACAAATATTATTCAGAACAAACATGACAGAAAATACTGTAACTGCACACCAGTGTTTTACTCTGATTTTAAATGACTCGTATACCACTGTTTACTGTGTCCCTTATATCGTCCTTCTTTTAATAATTTGAGAATTGTGGGGCAGCTCTTAAATCCGAATTCGTTTTTAATGCATTTTAAATATTCTTACTAATATTATGTAGTTTTTCAAAATGCATCAGTTTTTAATCAAAATACATCTTAATGCGATTTAGTAAAATATATCATTTTAGAAGGTCACGTTATACCGTGGAAATAAAACTCCGTGTAACGTTTGGCACTTGATATAAATGACGTGTTTTTACTGGAAGACGCGGTGTTTACTTGCGTTGGATCCCCTGGCAAACGGCATAGAAAGTGTCGTCGCTTTTCCTTCTCTGTTATGTGGACCGATATCAATTCGGAATTGGCCATTAAAAAGACGCAGAAATGCACTGGGAAACTTTCATAAGATGCAGGTGAAGAGAAAATGATGGTGCGGAGGAATAGCCCCCCAGTAAGGAAATTGGACAATGCAACAAAAATAATATTTTGACGGTTCGATTTATTTCGGGGTGTTTAGACATGCTGCGACATTTAATAAATGTTATCTCATGTACACCAAGGTCAAATCAGCAATTAGCCTGTACTGGAAATATTCTATTTCTGCCCTGAATATTATGAGCATGGTACTGTATGGAGATATATGCATTTTACACTATGGGTAAGAAATGTTTCTCATATTTAAAAAAAAAAAAATAAAAAAATCTAAGCCGTTTTATGGACCCCCTCTGTTTTGCTTTGACAGAACGCTGTCTGAAATTACTGACGCTGGGAAAAACCGAACAGCATTCAAAATTACAAATGCCTCAAAACTGTCAAGATTGCTAAAGATTGTTACGACTTCCACATAATGCCAACTCCTTTATTTTAATTCTGAGCCCATTTCCGAATTAATGACTAACTCAAAAATTATTAGAAGTACTTGCATGGATTTTAAAATACATAAAGATTTCGTCCATCTTGTGTCTGATCTATTACTGAATATTTAATACTATAAAGGGAATAAGCAGGCAAATTATTCTAGCAAGATTTTATTGTTGTATACGCAATGCAATTTTCTAACATTCTGATATTTAAACTGACTGCCGAACGTGAATTAATCGAAATACGATTAACAAAAATATTGTTCCGGATTAGTGTGGTGTGCGATGGTCAGTAAACAACAAAGTCAATACATTTAACTGTATTCTTATTAAATAACGTGCTGTTTGCGACGCTCTTAGCGTCCTATAAGCATATGCAATAACCTACTCTGATCCATGTCAGGTGTGTAGGATCATTGAATTGTCAGTATTTTCTGGGTAGAAAACGACTTTACAGAGTTCACACAATGCCCGATAAATGACCAACTGTTGTGTATTCAGACCATTTGATTCCCACGGGGGTAATCATGTAAAACAAGCTCTACACATCTACACATTTTATTTTTTATTTTTTCACGAGAAACGGCTGAGCATCCCAACTTAATATAATTTTTACATCACATTGTTAAGTTTTCGTACAGACTGCTGTCAGCTCCGCACACACCGCCGCCCCCGCCCCGTATAAATCTCTCCCTCCCCGGACTCTCAGGAGTGTCAATCAGACCGGCGGCTTGTCTTTCATCTGCGCCTTCGCAGCTACGGGAGGATAGAGGAGGAAGAGGTGGAGGAGGAGGAGGAGGAGGAGGAGGATCGGGGCAAGGAGAGCTACATTACAAACACACACACACGCACGGAAGTCACATTAGTGAGGGAGCGCAGCTCCAGCCTGGACCCGGTTTACCACGCGTCGGGACGGCGATCTTCCCGTTTTCCTGCTCTCTCCTGTCTGTTCTTGTTCCTTAGATCAGATAAAGTTGTCTTTCCAACCGAGGATGTATTTTCAGCCGAAGAGCAGAAACAAATGCGGAGCACGCCGAAAATAAGCCGGGGGGAAGAGGGACTTCAAGAGTTAATCCGAATTTAAATCCGTCTTCTTCTCCACCGCCAAGACCAAAACGCATTCTGGACGCAAAACGGGGAAATATATGAAGCGCCGCTTACTTTGATATGCTTTTTGTTCGTTTGTTTGTTTGTTTGTTTGTTTGTTTTCCACGAAGTTGTTACCGGGAAAACAGCGGGGTGTCCTTTATTATCTGGCCATCCAAACAGATGTAAGGTTAACTTTTGGTGTATGAAAAACAAACTGAAGGATGAGCAGGTACTGAGGTCACAGAAAGATAACATCACCCCATGTGCTGGGCTTCGTCTGTGCTGAGCAGCACCGACAACCCATAATATTTTTTTTTTTTTTTTTTTTACGAAATAACAACATACAGGTATCCTGTCACTGTAGTCAAAACAGGCAGCCGGGGGGGGGTTCTGCTGCCGGATCGACTCAGGCTCCGCGATCCCGGCTTGGGTGCGGGACTCCGGGCTGCTTTGACTCCGGGCTGCTTTGACTCCGGGCTGCTTTGACTCCGGGCGGCTCTGACTCCGCTTTCCCTACCTGAAGGGTGCCTTACCGGGGCGCCGAAATGCCACAGCTGGCCGGCGGCGGCGGCGGCGGCGGAGACCCGGAGCTGTGTGCCACCGATGAGATGATCCCCTTCAAGGACGAGGGCGACCCGCAGAAAGAGCAGATCTTCGCCGAAATAAGTCATTCGGAGGAGGAGGGCGACCTGGCCGACATCAAGTCGTCTTTAGTAAACGAATCTGAGACCAGTCCGAACAGCAACGGTCACGATGTGAGTATTTAAATTCCACATGTTGGTCGGAGAAACTTTTTATATTATTATTATTTTTATTAATTTTTTTTTTTTTTTTTGCTAAAAAATTTAGAAACCTATTTAGTATGGAAAACAAATTACCCGGCGTGTTTAACCCTTCAGTTCGCAATAAAATCTGGTCTACATATTTTATACAGCGAAAACACGCAGACATCAGTGAATGTATTAATGTTTATATTAACTCCCTATCCGAATGAGTGACCCACTTTTATATTTTGGTGTATTAAAAACTATACAATGCTGTCAATAGCGAATAATAAATTCACCTATATACACTGAGACTAATTTTTTCCGTTCACGCATCTTCATTTGAAATGAAATTGTCTGGTAATTATTTAGTCAGTCACTCTTAAGATAAACATTTAATAAAGCTGAAATATGTGGATTTTCTCTGCTCTGAAAGAGGGCCCCCAATTCCCCAGGATGCAGGGTCGGTTAAAACAAGATGCCACTTCCATTTGGTTACTTAAAAATGAGTGCAATTAATTAAAAGCATTTCATATAAACGTATTGTGAAAAGCTGTGCGCTTTTCGTATGATTTCCAAATAAATCGCACGTGCCCCGTTTTCATGTTGTTGACGGGTCTTGTGTACGTGCTGTACATTTTTATATTTAAAGCATGTTGCTCGATTTTATCTCACCAACAAAACGATGTAATACAAAAAAAATTTATGGGGGATTTTTGATTTTTTTTTTTTTTAATAATGAAGACCTTATAAACCACGTTAGGGCCCCTCAATATGTTTTCACAAAGTAACTACTGAGGTGTGTAGTTTCTGTTACCACACAGTCGGTACCCGGCATTAATTCCTCGTTTTCATTTATAATTAAAACTTATTAAAATTTTCCAACGATTTAATGCGAATGGTTTGATTCAAACACGCACTTCCATCAGTGATGGTCTCTTGCCTCGTTTCAGGTGACATTAGTTTTTTTCTATACTGCGGTGTGTTAAAAAACAATTGTGCTGGGCTGTTTACACGATTGATGCCACATCCACGTCGAAAAACGCAGTTGTCGCAGTGGTTTAAGTGTGTCTAGCGGGATTTGTCACCTTTCAGCTCGAGTGTTAAATGCATGCAGCCCGGCAAGATTGGACGGGGGTGAATTTTAATTGCAGAGCACCGAAGTTGCCCCCATTGGGCTGGCGATCAGCCCGAGGGTAGGCGTGTGGTTCGCTCCTGTTTCTCCCGCACCTTCCTCTGTTGTCAGTTTCACCAAAAATGAAATTGATTCTTGATATTTTAGAATATGATTTAAATTGACACCAAAGTGAACGAAATCAAGGAACTTCGTTCCTTTCAGAAGGAAATGGTTAATGTTTCTGTCTTGTGTGTGTGTGTGTGTGTGTGTGTGTGTGTGTTTTTTTTATAAAAGATATTCCTCTTCTAGGACGCAGAAAGCCGGGAAACACTGCAGACGGTCGTGATGCTTTCCCCCGCTTGACACCTTTAGGTCTTCTTTAGTGTAACGCCTGCTTTCTCGGTCTCTCGCTTCCAGGCGGCCCGGCAGACCCAGATGCCCCAAGGCGTGTACCACGAAAAGCACAGGGACCATCCGGAAGACGGTGGGTGTCCGCCGTGCCCCTCATTCCCCAGGGCGCCGGGCGTGTACCCGCTGCTGTCTGTCAGAGCTTTAACTGCGGCTGGCTGTCGGTTCGACTCGGCCGACACCGGACCCTGCTCCGCCGCATCTGGGTTTGCGTCCCAGGCTGGGAAGGCGGTGCTCCTGGAGAACTATCCCGTGTCTGAGGGTGCGAGGAGATGAGGCTGTCGGGTGGTTTAGCTTCACAGAGTTGACGGGTGTGCGATTGATGTGGGGAAAATGGACACATTTTCTGCCCTCCCCCGGACTCCATAGAGTGTTTATGACAGTGATCATCGGGCACCCAACCACACTGTCACCCGATTGGTGAAGAGCTGCTCTCCCCACAAACCAATCAGATGCTTTTTAGGCCTGCTCATGCTGGCCTCAGGGTCCCTGGCCTTCTCATTGCTCTCTCTGTAGCACAGAGCTTTAAAGGTATTTCAATGAGGAGGATAAATGTATTTCTTTAAGGACTGCTGTCAGTCGTGAACACAATGGTTTCTTCCTTCAATTTTAAGAGCTCATAAAAATCAGCTTGTCTGAGAGAGTATTTTCAGTTTGGAGCTTATTTTAAGATGAAGGTGTGCAGTTTTAATCCCTTCTGGAGGTGTGACTGTTTATCAGTTGTACTGCCCAACTGGTCTTTAGTCGTTTTGCACGTTTTTCTGCAACATTCTGCAAGATTTACTTTGCGTTTACCCTGGGTTTGCCTGGGAATTTCAGGCGCAAAGAAATGAGGTTAGATTCTCTCTTGATGTGAGAGACTCCGTGGGGGTGGTTAATGCGATGGGACCTGTGACTCGTGGTGGGCAGCCTCTGAGTGAGTAAAAGTACGCACCGAGAGACTCAGAACGGCTCCCAGCTTGTCCACCGAGGTGTGTCCCCACCACTGCATAGCGCATGGCCAGACCCCATGCGGCTGTTCCTGTCACTAATGGCACGTTGCCACTCAGTGGAGTGCGTTTGATTCCTTTGTCATCTCCGAATGGGGGGCGTGGCGGTGGGTCGGGACAGGCGGGGACGGGGAGCATGTCCCCTCTTTGTTCTGCCCCCCTCCCTTGTAACAACACTCAGGCCACTGTCACTGATCTCCCGCCCGAGCCCCCACAGTGTGCGTGTCACTTGTTATATGGACCGGAGAGGTGAAAACCTGTCTCAGGTCAAAGGTTGTGACAGGCAGCGGGGAGGAGGCTGTTTTGACACTATCTGTCCGTTTTTCTTAATTGCTCCTAATTGGCACTGAGGGACTCTGTTCCCTGTGATAATAGAGCTGGTTTTCCCGAAAGGTGGCGCGCAGGGGGTGGGGGGGGAGTTCACAGGAGCTACATGTAATTCTGATGCAGACTTGGATGTTTAATCTGTGTGACACAAGCGAGTGTACTTGTTTTTGTGGAGTTGTCTTCGAGGAGGCTAGTGACATGATTCATTGTGTTCATGGCTGCCTCAGTAGAGTACTTTCAACATCTCGGGTCAGACCTGAGATCCTGAGATGTGACTGCTTTGTGTTTTGAATTTAAAACCCCCCCCCCCCCCCCCAAATTCTCCAGGGAAGCACCAACAGGACCTGTACAACAAAGGACACCCCTACACAGGCTACCCAGGGTACATCATGATGTCCAACATGGGAGGCGATTCATACATGAGCAACGGCTCAATGTCCCCGCCGATGGCCCGAACGGTGAGTCCTAAACATCTGCCTGTCTGCTCGCTTTCTAGAACGTTCCACGGTTCCCCTAGTCCTAGCTCCTTTCCGACCCCTCGGTGTATGAGCCACAGCACTTGAGCCTTGAAATTATTATTCAGAAATATAAATTAGTATTTACTAGTGATGTTAATGAAGTTTGGATTTCTACAGTTTGTATAATCACCGACTTCAGAGGAGTCATTGCTGGCTGTTTGCAGTAAAGATGGAGAGAGGCTGCTTGCTCAACTCTGCTCCTCATGTGGGAGACTGGGGTGGTGCACACTAAGCATACCGGTTTCCAGTATAATCCTTGGTTCTCTCCTCAGCTGGGCTGTTCTAGAAATCATGGGGGGTGGGGTGGGGTGGGGCACTAGCAGCTGTCCCCCCTAATCCTACTTCTCTTCTTTTGTGTGAGGTGGGTAGCATCACTGGGCCCTGCTGTTCCCCGTCGCCCCCTGCTGGTCTGTGGGTTTCATGCCAGCACGGTTGGGTTTTTATTTTGTCTTCTGTTTATCGTCGGGGACTTAACTTCCGGCTACAGCCAGATTACAGATCTTTTGTTGGTTTGTCGGCTCGGGGCAGATTTTTGGTTTAGGATTTGGTTTTAAGAGTCTGCTCGGGTGGAAGAGCGTGGCGTGGGGTCCCACTGGTGCACCTCTGCAGTGGTCATGCATTGGTTGTGACCGTGTGCTAGGTGGACAGTGTGGACAACACGCTGAGACTCTCAGGTGACTGGGAAGTGTTGAAGGCTGTTAAGTTAGCATGGAAAACCACCACCCCCCCGTTGTTGTGCACCCTCTGTCATTCATGGTCACATGACCTCAAAAGAGCACACCAGAGCCATTGTGTACACTTAAATGCTGTATCCCATCGCTTCTGTTTCCTGTTACCGAACATGGTTGACCGCGGTGTGTGTATGCTGATTGGTGTGGCAACTAAAGGTGTCATTTAGGGGTACGCTGTGTCCGGTGGGGTTTTAATTGCCCCCCTCCCACACACAATTTATCACACACAGTGTGCTGGTGCCCAGCATCACTCCATCGGCTGTGTTTAGGGGAAAACTGAAAGGCTGCTACAATTAACACATTTAATGACAGCGATTTATCCTACACAGATTCCACCTTCCCCTCATCCTGTACTATTGGAAGATGGAGAGAGGAACTTTACTGGAGGAGAATTACAACTGTGTGTATTAGAGGACTGGTATTTTAATGCTGGGTTATTAATATTTATTAAGGCATTTCATTATTTGGTCCTTCGCTGTTGCCTTGTGTGTTCTTTTGGGGGATATTTAATGTTGCGAGGGTTCTGTTATTTAGATTAAATGTTCAAAGGCATCATCTTCCATCCTGATAGTCTTTCTGTCGAGATCAAAGGCATTTTCTCTTTCGTTCTGATAGATCGATTTCTGCCAGTCGTGATGCTGTTGTGAGTGGTACGCAGCAGTACAGTCTGTCCCGATTCCAGGGGCCTGGATGGTTCTGAGAAGCCCGACCCGAGCGGGATATCGTTTTTGCGGGTACAGCGCCTTCTGCGTTTTAACGGGGTGTCCGGCCCGATGTCTTCCACTAGATGGACGAGCTATTTCCTCCGTCTGCTTTTTTTGGTGTGCGTCTCGGACGTGAATTTTAAATCGGGTTCTTCCTCGTTCAGGAAGTACGGAAGCCCAGAGCTTGACTCTGGGGATCTGTGTCATCTTTCCTTATAATGGGGACCTTGTTAGGAATGTGTAGCCTTTGAAATGGGTCGCCCTGTGGATTTTTGGCATTAATAATGGCTGGGGGGGGGGGGAATGGTGTTTCTATTTTGGCAGGATGCACATAAATTACATGAGAAATTAGCATAGTGGCTGTGTAAACATTTCTGTCCCATGTATTTGTCCTGCACTCGGCGCATCTCATTCAGACAGAATTCTTTGTACAGCAAAGAAACGCATCGTTACGTGACTGCTGGAATCCTGGAACCCAGTGCCGTGGAAGTCGCTCATTAAGGAATACTGTTCACTTGGGGAAAGTCAACTTCTGGTAACCTAAAGTCACCAGTGGTGGCCTGTGTCCATTAGCACAGAAATTATAGTGAGGCGTCTCTTGTAAATCTTGTTATCAAACATGGTTGAATCTTTTATTTTTTTCTCTCTTTTTCTTGCTGAATTAAAATGGCTTAGTTGTACGATGTATTACAGCAAATGTTGCGTAGATTGGTGCGTGTAGTCACCTGGCCCCTGTTTTATTCTTATCTTTTTTTGCACGTACGTGGATTCCCCTGTGAAGATGGCAGGGATGGGGGCATGTGATTCAAACAGCTGACGCGTGCCGTCAGGCCATACGTCATACGGCTGTCCCTCTGCGACGGTCACCCTCAGACCTCAGAGTCGTTCTGTCGCTAGCTTTGAAGCGTCACTCACCGCTGAGAGGGTGGGTGGGTGCATAGATTTGTTATTTCTCTTTTAAATGAGGTAACTTTATCCTGCCTGGTTAAACAAGCCACGCTTTGTGCGTCTGCCTTGTTTGTTAAACAGTTTTCTGCCCCCCTCCCCCTCCCATCCATAAACACTGTTGTGAAAATGCAAAGTTGGGTCAGAGAATGTTCCGGTGGGTAGGTGGTGGATCCTTTCAATTGATTACTTTGGCTCACAATCAGAGGACAAAAAATGCCTCCCTGGGCTTGGAGTATTCCAGTGTCTAACCAGAAGTTCTGCCTTTATCTTGGAGGGTTTTGAGATTCAGTGTTCCTGGTTTTGGTGAGTCAGAAACGTATTTCCGTGTGAGCCGCATGTGATAGAAGACATGCTAAGATGTTTAAAGGCTTCCTGAATCTGTTAGCTTTCGTACAAAGTGCAGTGTGTAAAGTTTCTGTGCATGCAATAAAACATACTAAGTGTTTGAGAAGCGCTTGGAAGCATCTATACCCCCCATGGGAATGCAATGTGTGTAGCTTACTTCTTACACTCCTCTTTGGCGGGGAAATGCTTGTTCTGTAGGTTCTTGAGGGTATGACCGTGTCACCTTTGCTGGGAGCTGAACGCGGAACCTCAAAGTCCTGCTCCCTAACGCCACCCACAGAAACTCTGAGATGTGTAGGGATGTGGCGGATGGGGTTTGGGAATCCACTGCTTTGTGAAAAAGGATTTTTCCGGAGTAGGCCTTGCCTGTGAAGGGCTTTGCGATGGACCCCCTCCACTGGCCAGTCACAGAGTCTTGGGTTAGCTTGTGTCGCTTGTAGGCTGATCCTCAATCTCTGGAGGCGTGCAAGCTTAAATCTGATTGTTGACACCAGCTTTGCATGTACAGGCAGCTGGAGGGCTCATATTATGTGTGTGTGTGTGTGTGTGTGTGTGTTGGGGCGTGGGCCGGTTCCTCGGCAGCCTGTCTTGATGCTCGTTTTTAGGAGCACAGACTGCTGTCCCGCTGTTGTGTGATTAACAGGTAGACCTAATCGGTTTGCCTGACGATGACATGTCAGTTGACGCTGCAGCACGGCAGGCTGTCTTCACATGCAAAGTGGCAGCTTCATCTGCAAGGTTGTAGTCTTCCTCCTGCATGCTAGCAGTCATCCTGGTACTGGATGTGGTCGGTCTTGTGTTAGAAAGACGCTGGGTGGTACTGGATGGTACTGGGTTTACAGTGGATTCTGGTGGGCTCTTTTTAACGATGAATTTCTAAATGGGACACGAGACTGCCTGCTCTAACCTTGTCTGAGTGCATCCGTGCAGATGTTTGATTTTGTCCATGATCAACGTGGATTGACTGGTGGACAGTTGGCTGGAGGTGTCTCTGACGGTGGCCCGGCCCGGCCCGGCCTGCTCTAGTTCCCGGGCCCCCCTTGTGGGTGGCGTGTACTGTCCTTATCGCTGCAACTGCAGGTTGTCATGGCGACCTCGTGGGAGATGCTCCGCTGGCATGTTTTGTCCATTCCTAACTGTTGGAAGTACAGTTAAGCTCATCTATCCTGGAGAAGTGGGACCACCACTAGGAGACCAGGAGACCCCCTCCATCGCTCAGGGTTTCACCAATCACCTCTGTGCTTCCCTGTTTTCGCCGTAGTTCTACTGGATATGTCGTTACTGCAACAGATTTGGGACACATTAACATGTGGCCTGTTTCTCTAGCTGAAGGGTCTGTTCCACATGGAACGTGAGCTTGTAATCTTCATGTGTACGGAGACACACCCATAGGGTAGCCGGTTAATGGTCACCGGCTTATCCGAATGGCCCATTACTGCTGAATCCTGTATGATGTCCTGTGTGGTAGCTAGATGGATGTTTCACGGATGGATGTAGACTTGTGACCACATCAAACCCCCTTCTCCAGCCCCCCCCCCCCCACACACACACACACTGGCTTCTCTGTTTCTGTCTCTAGGAAAAGGGGGGAGGGTAGTTATCAGTCCTTTTTGTGTGGTCTAGACTATAAAAAACCACCCTGTTCTTTGGATATGTAAAAAAAAAACGGCCTGTTCTTAATTTTTGGGAAACCCATAAAACTTTGCCGTGCTTCTCATATCAGCCTCAGAATTGAAAGCAAATGCTGTTCTTTCCCCTTTTCTTTGAACCTCTCGAATTATTGAGTTGTGAAAGAGAAAAAAAAAATTTGCCCTGTATATTCTCTCTGTCTCGCTCTCTTGCCTTCATCCCCCTGTTTCACCTTCTTCCTCGTTCCTCCATTTCTGTAGTCTACCTCCCCGTCACCTGATCTTCTCTCTCTCCCCTTGTTTTCGAAAAACAGAGCGAGGGCTCTCGCTGATGTCAGAGTGAAAACCCCGAGCGTCGGGGGGGGGGGGGGGGGGAAATGCAATCCAGCTGCAATCCATGACGCCGGAGAAGCCGAGCGGAGGGGAGCACAAAGCCCCTCGTATTCCCAGGGCGTGCAACTGCTTGCGGCCTCCGCTTTGATCTCTTCAAAGCCTCCTGCCTCCTACTAGACTGAGAGTCTTGGCTGCTGTTCACTGGAGCTGGAGAAAGGCAGGGGGAGGGGAGGGTGTCATTGGTTGGGGGGGTCCTTATAATCCGCCTCCCCCTTTTTCTTCCCCCTTTACTTCCTCCTTTTCCATGCCGAAATGAATCACAGTGCTAGAGCAATTATGTGTAATTCAGCAAGGCTAGATTAGGGGGTCTGTTACCTGGCCTAGAGGTGGAGGGGTGGGCCGGGGCAGTGGGGTGGCCTGTAATCCCACTGGCGTGCCGGCTTTCTGTCACGGGGAAGCCGGGGTTAGGGCAGTGGGTTGGGGACGGCTGGCAGGGGTGGGGCAGGAAAGGAGGGGTGTCCAGAAACCAGGCAGTCATGGCGTCCAGCAGAGCGGAAAATCGCTGCACAATGGAGTAATTACACTTGCAGATGTACCCGTATTTAGCATTGTCCCTTAAAGGGCTGCATTTTTTCCTTCACTCTTGCCGGCATCGGCCAAGGCCTGAAGTATTGAGGGTGGAGTTCGCTGGTTGGTGTGGGCCCTCTTGGTGTCATCCATGTCCTCCCTGTGATATTTTGTGCAGTGGAGAAGGGGGTCTTATCACTAATATGGATGGATGTTGGTTATTAAAGCCCACCTGTTCGGGATTATAGGAGCAGGTTATTTTTCCATAATGTATCCATGAGTGCTGGCAAAGCTAAATGAATTTTGTCGCTAAATTTCCACGGAAAACAGAATGCTGTTGATCTATGGAGCTGGCTGCTGAGGCACTGCGTAGCTCCGGGCAGGCATGGCCGTCTAATGAACCAGCACGTCTGCCTCGTAAGACACCGCACCGCCATCGCAAGGCCGCCGTTTAACGCCAGAACTCTCTTGTTCTTGGGCTCGGAAATGTCCATGAAAGAGAGCTGATTTTCTGCCTCGTGTCTTTTTTTTTTTTGGGGAAAATGAGCCTGATAATCGGTAGCAGACCTGAATGCGATATCCCCGCTCATGGTGATTGGCATTGTCTGGGAAAAGGTTCCGATTCTATTTCTTTGGCGAAGCCTGTGACTCCGATGCTGCTGTGATCGGGCCGAGCTGTCGTCATGCCTCTGCTAGTTGTCCCATGTGAGAGCCAAGCGCTGTGCTTGAGGCGAGAGGGATAAGGCTGCAGTGTTGTCAGAGTTAGACAACGTTTATGTAGGAAAGTCGATGTTGATGCCTGCTTCATGTAAATGTTTGGTGGAGATTCATGTGGACAGATGGAGTAGGCCTATTAAAGGTGGTGTCCCAGTGAGAATTTCTGTCCCCAGACATCAAATATCGACCGAGTCTGCCTCAGTTCCCAGCTTATGGTGAAAGAAATGAGATGACAGGCAAAGCTGGGATCAGGCCAGATTTCGGAGCCTGGTCTGCATCTCTGAGACCGTGGCCTTAGTTCTGGGACACCGTGTGACCTCACCCAGACCTTCAGATGTTCTCTTGAACGAGGCTCCGTGCTACTGGATTAGCTGAGCTCGGGTGTCGTCTTGGCACGGGACGTGACAGGGGAGAGACTGCATTCGTCAGGCCCGTAAATTCGCCTGTGAATGCGTTGTAATGTCGGCCAAGTCGAGAAGACGATACCGAGGACTCGGCCAGGGAGAGCTCTTTAAAGCCGAGATGGCGATTGGTGCGTTTCAGGCTGCATTAGTGGGTGGGACCGCTCTTTGACTCCCCGCCGTAGGTGCCGCAGACGTGCAGCCTTCGTAACGAGACGGTTAATCGGATTCTGTAGACAACGTATTTGTGCGAGTCGGAGCCCTGGGGCTGTACTGCGCATTCCAACAGTGGCAGCCATGGAGTCGGAACATCTGAAGCATGCCAGAGTGTTAAAATGCAAGGCTACACATGCTGTCCTCTGCTCTTCCTGCATCTCGAGGGTGATCCTGTTGACGTTTTGAAATTCATTTCATCCAAAACTAGCAGGCGGCTGACTATTGTAGTGTAATGAATGAACCGATGTTTGCAGACCCGTGATTTTTACACACTGGATGGTGTGAACTTGCTGTGTTCAAGAGTGCAGGGTTTGTTGTAGTCGTGTACTGGGTTTTTTCTTTCCTGTACTGTGTGTGATGATGATGATGTATGAACAGTACTGCTTTATTAAAATGTTTGTGCGTGTTGTTGGTGTCCACACAAGATGGCTGTTTGTGGACTTTGGCCCGTGGAGGAAATGAAGGGGGTGGGGCGGGGCGGGGG
>JAACJT020000066.1:482465-493590 GCA_009936485.2 Gymnarchus niloticus | reverse complement strand
CTGCATTTTTGATGACGTGCCTTGTATATATGTACGGTTTATATTTCAACTATTATGATGCTGGAGCAGATATATCATGTTTTAATTTCTTGGTGTATATTTTCAGTGATTTTTAATTTTTTTAACTGGTATATATAAGCTTTTACGATCCCCACTGCCCTCAAAAAACACGTCTTGCGGAAACGAGACCTAAGCAGGCTCCTTCTGACGTTTTTGTAACAAACGAGTGAGGTTTTTTTCCCCCTTGGGTATAGAAGAGAGCTTGCGTGTACCTTAAATCCCAGTCAGGATGCTTCAATTCCTTTGTATTTTTGGAGGTAAAATGAGGACAAAGACAATACATGCTCAAAGCCTATATTTTATTGTTCTAAACACACAAATGAAGCAGATATATATTTACCCAGCACTTGAGATTTTCTTTTATTGTAATGTAGTGTCTTCTGTTCCTGGTAGCCAATAGTGTGGATGTTTTGCCATGTTTCTTTCATGCAAGTATTTCTGTAACTTTTTTTTAGTATACCAATGCATTTGATTTTGTTTTAATCGGACTCATCATCGTCTTGGTACAGCACTTTGCTGCCAAGTGGTTGCATTTGAACTGTGTTTTAACATGTTTTTTTTAAGAAAATAAACAGGCAGTATTGACTGATCCTGGACCTTCTGAAATGGATTCGTTCATAAATTGTGTATGGGTGCGTGTAGCTTGGTGAAATTATGGCATGATTTTGTCAACGCTGCCACCTAGTGGTGCATGTACGCACGACGTCTAGGTTTATGCGCGGAAACAGAGCATCCCGAACTGGCACGGCCTACATATAAGGAGATGACATGGCCATCATAAATCCTCATTACTCAATAGGCTGACAAAGTGAACTTTCTGACACTCTCTACTGCAGGCTTGCATTTGATTTTGCAACATGTCCAGACTGTTCTGTGCATAGTTTTACTTTAAGTGCTGAAGACGGAAATTTCGGTATGTTTGGTTCCAGTTTAGTTTTCCCGCCGTATTTCACAACTGTATGTTAGTCCCCCCTAAGTATAACTAGGTATTTACTACCGAATCATTTAAGCGTATGCTTATCCGTATTTTTCCTTCAGGATGAGTATTAAATCCGACTAGAGTCATTTTGAGGATGTTGCAACAGACGTTTTATATTACTGAATGTGCTGTGAAAACGTATTTAAACTTCGGAATCGTACGTTTAGTGGCTGGGGGAAGACTCGATCCTATTACGGCCATGCGATACTGCGTGGCTTCCAAGAGGTCACCGCCCAGAGCCGTAGGCGGCTTTTCCCATTTCCAGATCAAAAGCCTCTTTCTGTACATGGAAATAACAAATAAATGCAAAAAATTCATATGATTAAAACACAGATGATTACACCGGACCCCACAGCTAGGAGCTGTTTAACTACTGGAACCTGTATCAATCTATTTGCAATGACAGACCAAATAATTAGTGGATGCATAATTAACTTGCATAGATAAGGAGTAACAAAATGAGTTGGGATTATGCCAAGTGCAGGAACCAGCCTGCAATCCGAGGAGCCACGTGGTCATCTGACCTGCTGTGCAGCACCTCAAATGAAATGACCCGTCACATTACACCAAATGGGACTTGGAGGGCCATCACCCATCCATTAGCCAGGTATCGCTTTGAACCTCCAAACCTATAAAAATGCACTTTTTTGTTCCTAATTGCCCAGCATTTTCCCACATGGCTGGTAGAACCCATGCATTCAGGCGAATACTGACCCAGACCACAAAGTCGTTAAACCTCTTTTTTTTTTTTTTAAATGGTGGGCATCATACTTGATGTGACAAAACTATTTACCCCTTAAATAATTCCAGGTCTCCAACTGGCAACATTCATATTTTCCAGATGTCTAGTTAAAAGGTGGCTACAAACGTGGGCAGCTTTAATTTCACAACTGTTACACAGATGACCTTTAACAGACAGTGGTACCATAGCTTAAAAATCACTCAAATTATACATGTGCAATTACAAATAAATATGGTTGCAGACTGATCTGTTTTTTCCTTTTAAGATAAAGAATCGAATTAATATTTACGTTACACTGGTGCCCCCTGGTGCAGACTGTGCAAATTGCATTTTCCCTGTTGTACTCAGAGTACCTCATGGTCTAAAAGGTGTCAGGGTGAAGCATCACCATAAACATCAAGGCAAAGGACAGTTTTTTTGGAATTCCTTTACTGTATTTTACAAACTGTAAAAGGAAAAATGACACCATAACAGTTTGTAGTTAAGTTGATTTTCACACTAGGTAGAAATCCTCACATCGCCCCTGCACTGTCTGTGCCGCTCCATCCATAACCGGCTTCATCGCTCACACTGTCCCCCATTCTACTTGTATTTGTAGAAGCCTTCTCCTGTTTTCTTTCCCAGCTTGCCCTCCGCCACCAGCTTGTTCAGCAGGGGACTTGGAGCAAAAAGAGGATTGTCCGGTTCCATGGCGTGCCAACCTGAGGGTATACCATCACATCAGCATTCAAAAGTCACATTTTGTCCAGAAAAAAAGAAAGAAAGAGCAAATCCGGCTGACATCACAGATGCAGCAGAAGCAGGCAGTAACCTGGGCATGTAGCTTCTAATTACAATTCATTGTCTTTAAGCTTCTGCAAAAACAACCACCCAAGATGAACTTGCGTATCCAGCTTTTAGTTTGTATGTCTGGACACCTTTTTGGCAAAACACATTACAGAAGAGTGGCTCGAAGGTTTTCCCAGGTTCGGAACTAACACCCTTCTGTCCAGGGGTCCTGAACCATGACATTACCCTGAAACGATTTACCGGCCAGAAGGTTCAAGGCTGGATGAGCAAGTTGAACCTGGGTAACCCCAAATGGGCCATTTAAATCTAGAAAACCGACCACGACCGTAAAACTCACCGTCGATGATGAATTTTGAGGTATCCAATCCCACATAGTCAAGTAGCTCAATGGGGCCCATGGGGTAACCAGCACCCAGTTTCATTGCCACATCAATGTCCTCTTTTGACCCGTGCCCTAGAAGGGTCAACTAGACAGTTAGCTAGCATGTCAAATACATGCAAGTCACGCGGCTAAGCTATTCTGCTAATTTACTAATGTTTGTTTCCGAGCAGGATTGTGGATAGCTACCCGAGCTAGCTGCTATACATTTAAATATTTAGCATTAAAGCAACCAAAAACGGCAAACTAACCCTGCAAAACCTAGAGCAAAGTAATTAAAATGATCCTATGGCTAAGCTGTCAACCTGCCCACAAGATCCCATAACATTACGACTGTAGCAGGGCTGCACCTCTTTCGTGGAGCCGAATAGCCTCCATCAAGTATGGGACCAGAAGTCGATTCACGATAAATCCTGGAGTATCCTAAAGTTGAGGGACACAGTTCAAGTGGCCCATTCATGGTCCATTAATTCCACACCCAATGCAAATATGCTTTTCAGATGCAACATTCCAACTCAGTAACTGATTCCAAAGCTCTTACTTTGCAAGACACAGGATGTTTTCCCAAAGCTTTGCTGAAGTCAAGCAGAGCATCAAAAGTCTCTTGACTAGTTTGTGAAGTTCTTATCACCTACAAAAAAAACAAAAACAAAAAAAAACCCTAAATGAAACGAAACGTCAGACCAGCTTCAGAAAAAGCTCCACTTCAACAGCTGTGCTTCACGTATTCAGTTACAAGCGTGTCAAAGAATGCAACAAGAAAAAAAAACGAGAGTCTTTGGAATTCAACTGCAGAATGGCAAAGGAGAGCTTGCCTTGGATGGATGTTTGGCTGTTGAAAGTCTTACCTCCACAAGCTTCATCACGGGAACAGGGTTGAAAAAATGGAGACCCCCAAACCGATCCAGCCGTGTAGTGGAACTGGCTATGTCCGTGATGGGCAGTGAAGATGTATTACTTGCAAATATTGTGTGACTGTCAATGGAAAGAAATATCACGGTCTGAAAACGGTCTGTTATCTAGAGACAACTTCTGCACTATCCATTTGTATCTTGCTAAATGTTTAAATATCAATCTGGGGAAGAACCACTTGATGTAACATGCTTGGCCTTTCCGAAGGTCAATCAGAAAAAGGTTTGGACTCACTCTTGGGCAACTTTGTCAAGTGAACCAAAGAGAACCTGCTTCACTTTAAGATTTTCCACAATGGCTTCCACCACCAGGTCTGTGGCCCGCACTGCGGAAGATGCATCAGTGCTTATGGAAATATTCTTCAGAATCTTCTGGACAAAGTCCTCAGCAGCCTGGAACAGACAGAACATGAAGACATTTCCCATAGAAAAGGTTTCAAAATTTGGAATTACCTCAAAACACCACCATTCAGCAAGAAAGCAAATGTGTGATGTCTGACGTGTGCTTTCAAGTTTTTTTTTTTTTAATAAATAAACATGCAACTTTGTTGACAAGCTGATGAAAAACAAACCTCAGGTTTGTCTGCAAATTTCTTTTTAGCCACTCTTTTCAAGCTGACTTCTATTCCCTGGGTGGATTTCTTCAAGATATCTTCTGAGGTGTCCACCAATACCACAGAGTGTCCTGTAGTTGCAGCAACCTGTCACAGAGAACATGTAATCATAAACCTAAGTCTTTTTCCTTCAAGCTGTTCATCTTAGGTGCAGCTAATGGGGTCTGTAGTGTGGCCAGTAGGGGGCGCTAATAGCTAATGCACAGGCTAAACTAAAATACAATAAATTGTGCGCTTATATTTTTCATGCCAGACTATTAAAAAAAAAAAACGCAGAATCACAACAAGTTCAGCTAACCAGCTAGCTCGGCCATTTGCATCATCAGCATTCATCTTCATTTATCTATCACCACAAACCACCCACACTAGGTGACACCAGTTACAGATTAACGTTTGCGAGTCAGCCTTCGGCGTGAACGGCCGCGGCACGTTTAATTATTGTTGCATGTACGGACACAAGGCGGTTTACAAGGTCAAACGGTGAAATGACCGGTCGGCCCGCTTTGCGTTCTAACGCACGGACATGCGCAGTCGCCGGGTCCTGACCGACGACTAGTTATCTAGTTAGCGCGCGGGGAGAGGGGGCTGCTGCGCGCGTAACTAGCTGCCTTTAACCGAGACGCATGGACGGGGAGCTGATGGCCGACGTGCATTTCCAAGGCCACGCGTGGCCCCCTTCATTATTTGCCCCCTTTTGTTTACCTGCGCTATCCCTGCCCCCATCAGACCGCCTCCGATGACGGTGACATGCTTGATGGCCGCTCGCCGAACGGCGCTGGAGGAGATCAGGCGCACGACGCTGTGAGTAGCGAAAGCCATGGAGGAGCCGCAGCGGATGAGCTAGCGGCTCCCAGTGTATAAATACGGGGGCTGTGTAGCGCGCCTCCTCCGG
This sequence comes from Gymnarchus niloticus, assembly GCA_009936485.2. Taxonomy (NCBI): domain Eukaryota; kingdom Metazoa; phylum Chordata; class Actinopteri; order Osteoglossiformes; family Gymnarchidae; genus Gymnarchus; species Gymnarchus niloticus. The sequence continues at coordinate 488,224 of JAACJT020000066.1, read as the reverse complement.
GGAAGGCCCTCGGTCACATGGTGGCCTTTGACACACTTTCGCAGCCAAACGCACTTTGTGTCTCCCCCAGCTGATCGGATCAGTTATGAGAAACTGCACTTGGATAATATTAAACACGACCATGCATCGTCATATCCCTTACAAACAAGTTTAAGTATACTGTTAGTAGACTAATCTTATATAAAACTTACTGTTGACGTATTTACTAGCAACATACAGGACTGTGCAAAAGTCTTGAGCCAGCCCTCATTTCTTCATATTCTGCTAGCAAAATGGGACGATAGGTACAGTGACTTATCACAACATCATCCGATCGTCTGTAATCATCTGCACCCGTTTCTTCACTGGTTCGTGCCTTAAGTTAGATGGCTTTGTTATGCTTGAATCATTCATACGTGGGTCACTGTGTGGCTTTAACAAGCAAAAAACATTCCTCTGAAACTGCTCAGGTACAGAGACTGGACTGAAAATGAGAGTCAAAAACTTTGAAAGACCTTCAGGAAGCCTGGAGAACTATTCCTTAAGACTACACTAAAAAAATACAAGTCTGGCTCTTTGGAAGCAAAATATGGAGAAATGAGGGGAGGCTCAGGATTTTTGCACAGCACTGTACTTCAGAAAAACACTTCAGAAAGTTAACTCATCTCAGACTTAAGCCTTTTAGATTTAAGGCATGGTGGACTGAAGTGTGATGGAGATTTAAAACAGAAATTTGTAAAAAAACAAATGTAGAACTTAATTTCAGTTGAATTACAGGTTTCCATTCAACTACACTGAAGATAAATGAACGCGACAGTCTCTCTGTGATTACGTGCGAGATTACAAGCTGCTTTATATGGCACGCACACGTGCATACCGAGATCAAAAATTAGAAACAACACTTGTGGATTTGCTAAGAAGCATCCAAACTTCCATATGATTTTAATATGGATGTTCCTTCTTTTCCCTCTGTTGACTGGAAGTTAAGATGGCGTTTTATCGAAGTTGTGACATGTAATGATGCGGCAGCCTCTGTAATCCTGTAGGTGATAGCGAAGACCCGAAATCATTGACCTGCACTGTCTTGTTCCTCAAAGCCGAAGGCCACCTCGCTGCATGGTTCCAGCTAACGTTTCCTTGTTTCTCTCCAATAAGTTCTATTTTTTCCTCAGTAATCCTTGGGGAATTCGTGAAGAGTTTAGAGGCAAAAGAGAAATGTGTATATATTCAATATAAAAATCATGCTGCATGACGGAGAAAGGCAAGAAGGTGTTTTCACTGTTTTATTGTTTCCTGAAAAAACACTTTACATTGTAAGATCACATTAAACGTCAAACGGCTTGAGATGCTGTGATATAGGTAAACTGTATAAACTTAATTCTTTATACAGAAACAAAAAAAATAAGCTCAAGTGAAAATCCTTCGAATGCACAATGCGTGTAAAAAGGCACTTGAAATTACAGAAATTGACGAAATGTTGCAGGACAACAACAAGCAGCACCTTTGCAACAGGGATCTGCTCTGTGGATAACAGCAGCAGTCTTTATTCCAAGCAGTATCAAAATCCGTTTCCTCGTTTTGGAACCAGGAGACGTTAACCCATAGATTATGGATCTGTAGGACTTCTTAAAGGCAAACGTACGTTTGGTTTTTGACAGCCTAACAGAATACTGTGACTGAAGACACTGCTGTCCAGCTGCCTACCTGGATTCTCTCTTAAGGTGCAGTACAAAGATCCTGCACTGAACGAATCCAGCTCTGGGTAAGAGGCAGCAGATCCCTTGAAAAAAAAGCTCTCATCAAACATATGCACAGTAGCTGTGAAACACATTAAGGTCCATGTGATCATAACAAAATGGGCAGTTTTATTATTAGGCAGTTCTGATAAATAAACATTTAGCAATACTCTTCTTATTTTTGATATAAATAGAAAAGGGTTAGATGACTTCCCTGTATCAGAAAAATCTTAATATAGTGTGTACATAAGAGGCACTTCTTCCCGTAGTCTTTGGCATGGGTGCGATTCCTGCTGCAACGTTTAGTATGGCTGATCGCTGTGATTAAATCTGCTCCTCTCTCGTGCTCTGCACCTTGGAGTAGTTCTTACAGGTGTTCTTGAAGCAGGCGGGGGGGCAGCTAAAGGGCCAGGTGAAGACGCACGGGACCTGGGTTTGCACGTTCCGCTCTAAGAAGTTGAAGATGGGACTCCACCATGTGTTCGTGAGGTAGTTGTTAGGTGAACACTTCAGGGTCTGTAGAGGAGAGAGCAAAGGGAAAGTGAACTGGCAAGTGGAGTGCAGTTTAGGGTGGAATTTTCTGAACGTTCGCTCTTAGGATGGTCTCTCTGGCGGTCCAGAGCAGATGTGCTGGTAAACAGGCCTCCATTTGTCTTCTAGACACAGCGTAGACAGTGGATTAAAAAAAATATATATATCATTTTGTGCCAGACTGAAAATATTGTACATTAATTTCAGGAAATGTTAAAAATTGAAAACATTAGATGGTGTGATTCATTTGACTGTGCGCCAAGGTAATGCAGAGCTTCACAAGATAAGGTAAATTTCCTCAGTTCAAGCCACATAACTGCCAGGCAGTTTTTGCAGAAGAAACACCCAGTGTTTTCAAACCACCAGTAGAGGGCAATAAGGGAAACACCAGCAAAGACATCCATGGGGACCAGCTCCAGTACGACTTTTGATGATCTTCAGAAGTGTAATCCAGTGACTTTTGAACTGATAAGAAATCAATTGCAAGGTATTCAACACTAAGGTGTCAGGTATCTTGACAATTCACAATAGGCTCGTAAACACAATGTAATCACAAAACTGGAAATGTGTATCAGTGTTCTTACAACAGCACAGCAAAAACAACAGCTCTCATTCGCTTGAAATGTGAAAAGGTGGGAGTTCTGGGTGCTGTTGATGTTACTGAACTGGTAGCTAGTGCTTCTGATGAACAGGTTAAATTGTTCAAATCACTACTGAAAAGAGTGTCAACTAAACAAATACCCCACAGAGATGGCTGCGTAGGTCCCTCCGTTAACACACTGGGGCTCCTATGTTGAGTTTTAAAGTCCATTATATCGTGATGCATATGCTTCCTTGTGGTACTTTGGTGCAAATGTGGGCCGGGTTTAACAGCATCACGGGGGAACCTGCCGTCTTGTGGTGAGGCTTACAGTGGGCAAAAATCCCTCAAGTGTTTATCGACGCTCTTTGTGTAAAGAGGATGTTTGTTCCAAGGGGTGTACACGCGACATGCCCTGAGAGATTTGCAGTGAGCCCAGGGATGTTAGCTTTCAGAGGGTTGCTTGCGATTTCCGTGACGTTTATGCATAAACCGTACCATCTGAAGGAAAGGCACTTGGAAATCGAACAAGATGTTGTTTGTCGTGCAACTTAAATGGGAACTGAAATGAGATTTGAACGAAGACTGTTTGAAAAGCTGAAGTGCTAAGAGATGCTTTCCTAAGGAATGCAGTTTTGGGTGGGAAACCACAGTGACGAGTATCTCACTGAAAACAGTGGCACCAGTGCTAAAGGGAGGGCTAGAACAGTAAATTGTATAATTACGGATTCATAACGTAGGGAAGGTTCTACCCTGAAATTTCATTCAGTGCAACTGTAGAAAAGGCCCTCAGTCTTCTAGAATCTAAGTAGGATGTTGTGTTCTATTGCCCTCGTTAAGTACTATGAATCTTAATTGTTACTAACAATGATCTCCTAGGTTACGGAGAGCCATGGCCATTATAGTATTTTCATCACCTTAGTGATGAGATCCCTTAATAAAGATCAACCAGGATCTTAACAGTGGTGTTCTGGACGACCCATCCGAAGTACGGACGCCGGGAAAGCGTTCCCGACAGTGATCTACACTGTATTTACGGTCCTTTGAGTTATCAGCGGTTCCCGAGGAACGGGAATGAAGAGCGGTCTCCACTACATTTGGTCCTTCGAGTCGGATCTACGAGCGGTCTCCGCTATATTTGATCCTTCGAGCCGGATCTACGAGCAGTCTCCGCTACAACAACAGTACAAATAACAGTTGCCCACGGTGGCGAAGGGCGTAAAGGCCACACGGTTGTGGAGGTGTTGACCGGGTTAGATCAACGCACCTGCAGATTGGCCATTGTGTGGTACCACCAGAAGAGGCGGGACGTGATGAAGTAGGCCACGACCACATCCACGCTGTAGTGCTCGTGTGCCACCAGGATGCAGACTACGGCCACAGCGCTCAACAGCCAGCACATAAGGTGATACCACCAGAAGGAGCGTGGAGAATCTGGGCATGGGTGAGAGCAGAAAGCATCAGCGCTTCCTAAAGCTCACCAGCTAAAAGATGTTCGTGCCGGTGGGCAGTGCGGCTGGACTTACACTCCTTGATGAAGAGGTAGGTGAGCGTGAGCATGACGGTGTGGCCACTGTACAGGAAGTCTCCACACATGAGGTGGGAGCCAGTGATGGACAGGCCTCCCCCAGAGATGAGCTGCAGGACTCGCTGCATTGTGGCCTTCGAGTCCCCGTGTAGCTGCAACGCACCAACCCCAGACTGTAGGGGGCACTGTGCTAATACTAATATCGCTAATGCTAGGGCAACACATGGTACAAACCACAACTACCCTGTGGCAGACCACGCAGTTATTACGGAAATGGACAGGAAATGGCGTGTGGTTGTGGGAGACTTGGATGGACCCGGCCAGCTGACTTACCTTGGGTGCACAGGTCATGTGCATGCCTGGGACAGGCAGTGTAGTTATGTACATGGTTACACAGCGATATAGATACAGCGTTCCAATCAGAAAGAAGTACCTCCTCCCAGCGATGGACCTGTAACACGTACAGTGATGGACTGTTAAGACAGGAAGTAGTAGGATCCCTTGTTTGAGTCGCAAACTTACAAAGCCTATAAAATCATGTGGTATATGGCAGTATAGGCATCGTCCAATCGGGATACATTATCCTGCTTGTTGCTATGCGGTTGTTGGGGCTTCTGTGCATGCATGGTGCTTGGGGGAATAATGGAGGACAACCGAAGGCGTAAAATTCAGGTGCAATGACAAAACTGTACAGCAGAGGGTGCCGTTCGCAATAGGTCGACAGTGCTCACTTGTATTTGAGGAAGAGCCACTGCACACACCAGATGCCCACGAGGACCATGCCATTGATCTCCGTTACAGAGAAGGCCCACTTGACGCGGTCGACGTAGTCAAAGAACTTGTCTGGCAATGGCGGGCTATTCTCCTTGGTTGGGACACGTTCATGGACCACTGTGATGACAACTGTGGTCAGGACTAGGTTGAAGGCGGCGTAGATGAAAGCGATGGCGGTCTTCCACCACTCCATGGGCAGCGGATCGCTTCTCCCACCAGGGATGGTGACCTTCACATAGTCATGGTGTTGCCCGATCCCCGAGTGAGAGCTGGGGTCCCCGCTCGCGGTGGACAGGGTAAGACTTGACAAATCGCCAGCATGCTCATAGGAGTGGCGTGCTACCTCGTCACCTTCACTCTGAGGCTGTTGAGAGGACATGAGTGCTTCCAGCGCAGCTACGGGTCCGTAAGACTCTGGAAGCATGGTAGACACAGGGCAACCACACTCGTTAGTGCTCCGACATGAGATCCTGGGGAAAAAAAATAGGGAGCACTTTGCTGCACTAAGAAATGTGGAAAATTAGCTTCTGTGGAAAAGGAAAAATAAATCACATCTGTAGAAAAGGCCCTCAGTCTTCTAGAACCTTCCAGAAAGTAGGTAGAATGTTGGGTTCTATTTCCCTCGTTAAGG
>JAACJT020000066.1:435658-479709 GCA_009936485.2 Gymnarchus niloticus | reverse complement strand
CCCGAAGAACGGGAACCAAGAGCGGTCTCCGGTACCTTGGGTCCACAGAGCCGGATCTAAGAGCGGTCTCCGCTACAACATCGGATGGAGTTGCAGGTTAATAATTACAAAACAAACACTGCTTTGTAACATAAATACAGTGATGTGTAACACACAGCTTAAATCCAAGGTCAGCGCACAGGGAGAGTGATCCCACCAGTGGTCTCCGCTATAACAAATGAAATTTTGCTTCAAAAACATTTTGTCAGGTGTATGGTTGAAGGAAGCCTTAAAAAAAACATCATTGTGCTGGTCTTCATATGGATGACGATATCTTTCATACAACAACCTACATGTCACTAATTTCAGCAAAATTACTGCAGCTACAGGCCATGTCCTCTCCATCAATGTGACCTTAGATACCAGCAGCAAATTGAACACACATGGCAATAACCAGGAAAGTAAATCCTAAATATGCGACATTGCTCACTGGATCATGTCTGAAGTGTCCTCATCTGGTTCCATAGCATGAGGGAGTAGGCCTCGCCCACCCGAAGTCATGACTCATTCTCATCTCTTCCCGTTTTCCAAGAAAGCCTTCCGTACACTAAACTAATAAGTGCCTATTAGATTACCATCGGTCTGTAGATCGAGCTCATCACCAGCTGAAGAGATGGCCGACGTTTAAACTCTGTGCTGAACGGCCCTCGTGCCACAGAGGCCACGATTCCGTGATCTGTGTCCTTTACGGTGGCAGAGTGGGACACGTCCGAGCCCTTTAATGCTGCCTTGAAGCTCAAAGTTACCTCTACAAAAGTAGAACAGGGAAGTTGAGAGAGTCAAAAACGTGCTTGCCAGAAGGCAGGGAGATGCGGTGACCGAACACAGTGCCTGCCCCACATTCAGACTCATGCTTTGTGGCACGTCTTTCATATAGTCGCCTGGACGCGTGTCTGATATGCTGGTAGACAGTGCCAAATGTGTCCTTCATGACTTCAGCCCACATTCATCAAAAGATCCATACGGTGACAGCGTGTACGCCTTTTCACCCTTTTGAAGTTGAGGTAGTCGGCCTCCAAGCAGACATCTGTGTATGGAATTTTTTTAAAGAAGGGAAATGAGCTTGTGGCCAGGGTTAGCTGAATGAGTATACCAAGTCTGTAACATATGCATGCAACAAAAATTAGGATTGTGTTCCGTTTACTACAGTTACCATGTCTAAATTGACTATGAAATTACATTGTGAGTGTTGCTTATTACCAGAATTGTGTGTAGACATTCTTCATTATATTGGTGATGGGATCCTATATTTCTACATTTTTCTAGCAATTAACAGCCAGTCAGGGGTATGTAAAATATAATCTGGCCAATACTTTGAGATACATACAACTTAGTTAGTGGAGGAAGGAGCCACACGGTCTTTTGACCTTTGTTGCTCTTACATTTTATTTCAAAGTACCTCAAAAACTCTGACATATGGAAAACTTTGTACATATTAAATTAACCCTTTTGTATTGGCGTATTATTTGATTTTAAGAAAATAGCTCTAAATTTAGCGAGTGGTCTCGGGGATTTTTTTTTTTTCGAATCGGACGGAAGAGAGTCAAACGTCAACCTAAGGCTTTATTTGAGATCAGAACCTACGAGGTGTGTTGCACTGTGTTTGGACTGGGTCCTGAGCAGCCATGAAGTACAGTCACATCTCTCTCTCTCTCTAAAGTGTCCTTTTCAACCTTCAAGAAACGCCTCAAGACCAGTCTTCTCTGGGAACACCTTAACTAGCTCATCCACCACTGACCTGCTCTATCTTCATGAGCTATCACTTGGCTAGGGTCCCCTCCCAATCGTGGATGCTTTTGTATTTTATATTTGTCTTGTATAAACCTAGTCCTCATGGAGTTTCCACTGGAATAGCTCTTTGGTTGGGTTATTGTAATGCTATGTCAAATATTTTGTTCTAGTGCTAACTTACACTTGCTACTAGTCAATCAGTGAAAACTCAGCCTAACAGCACTTATGTCCAAGTTGGCCCTGGTCTAGAATGAGAAGATGATCCAGTACAGTTAGGGCCACATCACACCCCTCTGAAGTCCTCGGGGGTTCTAAAATAATGAAAATGTTTTAACAGTTGGAAGAAACATGAAGTCTGATACATACAACACCCTCTTACAACGTCACAGTTTTCATTCATCTGCTAAATCTGTGGGGGTGGATTTTGGAGTGGTTCTGATATTTTCTCCCCCCCCCACATGACAAAGGATAAAGTAATACACACAGGAACCAGCTGAAATAAGTCTATATTCAGCTTGTTATAACAAGCGCCACCGCCCTTTTGGTCTGAACACAAGGCTATACTTTGCTCAAGAAAACCGTACGTGGGTGTACACACATCAATTTGTACGTTAGGGTAATGACATACAGGCCTGCCGTCCAGTTATTTTCTATATCCTGTGTTCAAAGCAATGAGGTCAAAAAATAACCAGGCAGAAGGAGAAATGAACCAACCCACTGGCTGCTCAGGGACAGTGTGTGCATTGTTTGTTTAATGGATTCAAATAAAGTTTGATGTGATTCATAGACAAAATGGAAGCAAGCCGTGTGTTCGCACAAGCCATCGTGTGCAGCCGAAATGTCATGGGAATAAGAACCAGCCGCTCCACTCCGAATGCCTCCATTTTGAATCAGTCTGATTATAATGAAAAACACAACAAAAATCATCCATGCAAGCAGCTTTCGGTGTCCCCCTAACACTGTCAGGCCAAAGTCTGATGACTGGGTTAGTCCCTGTGCTTCTCAAATGGCAGGTGACAACATTAGCAAGCCTGTGGGTGGGACCACCGTCATGCCGGGAGACCCCTACCGAAACACCATGGGGTAGAGATGGTGGCTTTCAGACAGTAACGTACCATGGTGCATTAACATAGCATCTAATGGGCGACCATGCCAGGAAAATGCACCATTACAGAATGGCCAGATCATTTTGCTGCTGGATCTCAGCACTCAGCGGTGTCAAGTTTCTGGGCCTTGGCAAACTGCACTGCTTTCATCGCTTCACCGCTTCCGACATCCTGTTGCCCTTGATGCCACCGGATGTCATGGAATCCAGGATTCCTGTAGGATCTTTCCCAGAATGTTCACCATTTGCATTAAACATTTTGTTCACTGCTGTTTCTACTGTTCTCCACAACATTATATAATTTCTGGCAGGTGCTTTGATCCACCATTGATGACGTTCTCCTGATAATTTATACTACTGACATACAGCAGCAAAGTTTACTTTCTGTGCCACCGATGCAGCTACCAAAATCACAACAACTTAACCACACGACAACAGGTCCCTGAGGTTACGTCCTGGCAAATCATTCGCTGTTTACGTAGACCTGGCAGGCACAATTTACAACAAGTACGGCAATAGAAAGTGTGTGTGTTGAAATTATATAGCCAGTTGTATAATTCGGCCCATCATGTTGTGATGTGAGGCAGTGTGTGAATCCTGAAACTGATCTGCTCAGTGCGTTTAGATGTCCTTTTGAGTGCTTTGCTGCTACAGCACGCAGTCCTCCACAGGTTAATAAGTAGCACAGAATGGAGCATTTTATTTTCCAATAACTTTCTCCTCTGGAACAATGCAGACAAAAGGCAGTGAACATAATCCTTGAATAATTATGGACCTGCACTACAGTCATACAACAAGGCTCCTCTGAGGGGAAAAAAAAAGTTCCTTGCAAGTATGGACTACGGGCATCTTCCTCCAAAGACTGAAAAGCCTCTTTTATTCTGCCTAGCCATGGGCTGGACAGCTCCTCCCAAGCTGTGGGAAGATCCACAACCGGTATATTACAGAAGAGGGAGGGTGTGTCCTGCCCAGAGCAGGCTTCTCCAGATTTACTTCTGAAGAACGACCTAGAAACCCCGCCGTTCCTCGCCACGGTCTAAAAATAAGGCAGGGTGATGCAAAGCTTCCATCTCCAACTTCATGACTTTGAGCTGGAACGAACCACTCTACATTTTTGGGGTTTCGTTATTTAAGGCGTTGAGGGAGGAGACGGCAGAATTTCCTGCACTTTTCGTACACGTTTCTCAGGGAATGGACGCATTTCACAGCAGAGAAGCAGAAACTTAGACACAACTGTAATTTGGGACTGCAGGCACTATGCAAAGCTGTATGGATAGCTAACTGGGTCATGGGTTTGAATCTGACCCAAGCATGCTACGTGTCCTACCCAAGTTCATCTGGCTTTACTTCCATGCATTAAAAAGAAGCTGACTGATCAGTTGCCTCTAATTTACCCTATGCACCACACAGGGGTTATCCCACCTTAACCCACATGATTACTTGCATCCGTAATGGAATGCTCTGACTCTGTGGACTCAGTTTTTAAATGGCCCAGAAAGATAGATACATTTAAGGATTTAAGTCTTAAAAGACTTGGAAATCCCACTATTTTAAACGCTATGTTTTCCCAGGTAGTTATTTATTCCAGTTTCCCCATCCATCGACACAGAACAGCTACCTAAAATAAATGTGTACACACTACACGGTTACTAATTAGTCTGGAGTTAATTGGCGAACAAGAGAACAGCCGCATGTCATTCAGAGGAATCATGAATGATCCCATCTCACTGTGGCATGTCCCTGTCAATGTTTTTACTACTGGCTGGATGGAAGTTACGATCCACAGTAAAAACACCGCATAAAGCCGATCGACATACCTAATGGCTCAAAAAATAACTGAGAGAAATCTGCCAAACACTTACTGATGCGGGAATGATCGGGACGAACTCGTCATGCAATGATCAACGTAAACTCCATTTCTCACTACCGAGAATTAATTATAAAACTTGGCAGCCAACATGTTAACCGACTGGGAACGCAACAGACTTTAAAAATGAATCAAAGCATAACTAAACACAACTTCACAATCCTCATACCGGCCAGACCTTAAGACACACGAGAGAGACGCCGTTTACCATCGACATAAATGATTTATGAAAATGCAGAAAATGATTTATTTCTAAATTATCTGTTATTTACAAAGACCATACTTCTTTAACTCCACGCATCCGAAAAGACAAGCTCTGCCAATAAAGTCCATCAAAGGGCAGATTAAGACCTACGATTTCATGCATTGTGTCAGTGTACCTCTTCTCCCTGAGAAAGACAGCGGGCAGCTCCGGATCGCCACTGAAGCCTGTGATGCTGTGGTACCCACCGGTAAGAGGAGCCCGGGATCGACACCTCCCACAAGCCTGACATCATCGCCTCTCCTGCCAGTCAGGCCGCCAATGAAGCGTCGCCTGACTGTCACACTGAAGTCACACGAGTCCCCTTACATGACGGAGTCATGAAAACAGACCAAGTGCATCATGACTACACGTGTGTCTGTGATGCTGCATCGGTGCCAAATTCAGCTCTCGATGCTGACGACAGCATCGCCTTCTGCTTTTAATCCGACCTCATGTCTGCTGCTTCAGAGCGCCAGGTAAAATATACCAATGGCTCCTTATTCTTTTTAAGTGTGCGTCTCTTGAGTTTGAACTCATTTATTTGTTTGCTTTACAAAAAGCGTAATTACGCGTATGCCTACTTTGTAAAGTTCACAACATGATATTCTGAACTTCCCACTATTTTTTTTTTTTTTCCACTGTTGTGAACTGCTTTTATTATGCTGGCCCCATAATAAAAACGCAGCTCATCAATCTTAAAACGATTAAAGGTTGTTTTGTCTATAAAAGACCAAGAAATGGAAAAGTTGTAATTTAACATACCCCTCTGATGTGGAAACGGGTGTTTCCTAAAGCGCAGCTTTCAGATTTATAAATATCACAATGTGGCATCTTAGTCGCATATGCGAGCCACATGAAAAGAGACCTGCTGTGCATTTAAATGTTTAAATGTTGGGAATTTTAACACCCTTCATCTGTACGTAAATAAGGAGACGGCAGTTTACATTTTTATCGGAAGTTGATGCGTAATTAGCAGATTAACTAAATTGTGTTTCACTTTAGGTATATGCAACCATGCCAGGGTGTCTGTAAATTTTCTTATAAAAATGCCTCTTTAAATATTAATGTTTTTTTCTGCATAAATCCAATCTACATTGTATTACAAATATGGGGACTTTAAATCTTGGTATAATTTAGAAGTACTGACCGAAGTGAAGGAATGTAGGCGGTTATCTCTTTATAAGGCTTTACTTTATAATCACGACTAACTGAGATGAGTGAATGAAGGAATAAATAAATAGATGACTGAATGAACACATCCATCTCCGGTTATAGACTGACGTAAAATTTTACTGCAACGTATTATTAGATAAGCCATAAAAAATTTGAATCCTTGCATACTTCTATCATTGCGCGAATCATTATGCGATTAGAATATTTCAGTGTATTTTCATTTTTCATAAAATATTTCAAGTAGACCTGAGCTGGTCTGCAAATTTCTGTGTACATATTCTATTAGTGTATTCCATCCATGCGTCCGTCCGTCCATCCATCCGTCCATCCATTTTCCCGAAACGCTTAATCCTATTCGGGGTGGTGGGTGGTCTGTCTGTCAGTGCATGTCGCTACCAAATTTGAGTCACCTGATAAATTTGTGTCACCTGGTACTGCGCATGCTCACGGCGACAGCAGCGAATGTGTGCGTTATTTTTTACCGCACCAGCTTTCCCCCAAAGACACGCCCCTACTGAAACTGAAACGCCCCCGTCGAAACTGGTTTACAGACGGACGGCGCTTGCAAAGCGGAAGTACGAAATATGACGTAACGTTAAGCGATGCCAACTAGTTTAGGTCACGTCACCTGGAGGAAAGCAGAATACTGTGGCGATCTGAATAACACGTAGGAAACACGTGTTTAGAAAGCTATGCATTTTATTAGCTATTTACAAGGGCTACTGTCAGTCGTGATCCGTTTTAACCCAGAGTAAGTACAACTGTACAATAACGCTTTCACCATATGCACCCTCAGAGTCCCCGTTACCACGCTCAAGTCCCCCAACCCATATACCCCCCCCCCCCCTTTTAGCTGTCCCAAATCCACTTTCTCTTAAAGGGGAGTACCCCATATTTATAGCTGTTGTCTTGGAGGGAACAAACACGCTGAAATCTGTTAGCCCCTACCACTGCCTCCTGAGTTACTGAGGAAGTGCTAAAGGTGGTGACCCTGGCAAAACTGGGTAATACCCAGTGGGCACTGGAGAAAGCACTGGTGGGGGATTCACAGTCCCAGGGCTTACAGAGTTAGCCTGTGAGGTTTCAGAGGGATGTGACCCCACTATGTATAGCACCAGCTTGTCCCTATGCAATGCCACCTTCATTGCCCTATGCGCCATTTGTGCCCAGGAGACAACCTCCTCCAACACACTGTAGGGCCCCACCCAGTGGCAGTCCAACTTGGAACAGTGGTCCTTCTTCCTCCTGGGGCTGTATAACCAGACATGTTCCCCGGGTTCAAAGTGCCTCCCTTTGCTCCTTAAGTCATAATTTCACTGCTGGGTTTTCAGCTGGTTCCTGGCAAAAACATGGGCTGACTCAACGCAGTTTTGCAACTTCCTGGCATATTCCAAGTCAGGTGGGACAGCAGAGGTGTCAGGTGGTCTGCCAAACGCCATCTTGGCCAGAGTCCAGAGCTCTCACTCCAGCATGATCACACCACACGTGCACCATGTGGAGTCCTGCACCACCGACCTGCAGATCAAGAGAACAAAGGGGAGGTGGGTGTCCCAGTCACACTGGTGGTCTACTGTTAGCATAGCCAAATGTTGTGTTAGCGTCCAGTTGAAGTATTCTCGGCTGGGGCCTTTCTGTGTGGAGTTTGCATGTTCTCCCCGTACCTGTGTGGGTTTCCTCCCACAGTCCAAAGATGTGTTCTAGGCTAATTGGCTGTAGTGTGAAATTGCCCATTGTGTGTGTGTCGGGCTAGCGAGCCATCCTCATAAAACAACCTCTATGGAAACGATTTGTTGCCCTATATTTCATTCATGGCATGGGAGGATCTAAGTCTAAGACCAGCCCATTGCTCTGCAGTTGTAACAGCGTTGTGTCTTATGCATTCCAAGCTGCTAGCACATAGCAACAAACCGGTGTTACTACCAAAAATGTACAACCGTGTACTGAGCAAGCACACTAGCTCCACGCATGGGTATGGAACCTCATTTTCTGGCACTTCCAGCACTTAATTCAGCATTCAGCATCTCCTGTATTGTGCATTTGCTCCAGCGCATGCGTAGACTTCGCCATTAAGGCGCAATACTGCACGCGTTAACATTTTACAGCAGGGCCATGAACAGTGTAACCAGCATGCATCAAGACTCAATGTATGCAGTGTTTACTCTGTGCCGCAGCTCTGCAACTTTAACAGTTCCTGAAAACCCCTGCATTCTGCGCCAGCTTGCAGTTCCTGCAACGGATCCGTAAAGGAATATAGGACGTCTCATATAAGACGTACAGTCATCCGAGGGGGGGGGGGGGGGTTTTCGGTAGTGACGTGCGCGACCTGACATGATGCCGTAACGTGTTCGCTAGCGTCGTAAAGTTTAAAGTCGCAGCCGCATGCGTGCGCATGCGCCGTACCGGGGGGGGGTGCTTTCTTCTGTTTTTTTTTTTTTTTTTTTTTGGTAGTGACGCCGCCGCCCCCGGAACCTGTCCACGGTTACATTAATGTTTCGCTGAGGAGCGAAAAGTTACCAAGTAACACGAACGCCTCTCATACGCGCCGCCATGGAGACGTCTGGGAACTCGCATAAAAAGCCGAAGCTGACTAACGCTCCCGAGAACTGGGTGAGTTCACAGGAAGGGCGCTCGCCTTCTGCCTTCTCGCATTCAGTGCTTTAAAGATCTTTAAAGAGCCGAGAGCGGTGGGTTTCCTTAAGCAGCTCTACCAAGTATGTCTCAGGAGCCGATTGTTTTGTTTGTCGGATTTTGCTGCGTATGGCCGACGTTGACCACTGGTGTGTGTGTGTGTGTGTGTGTGTGTGTGTGTGTGTGTGTGTGTGTGTGTGTGTGTGGTTCTCGTCGTCTGTCTACCAAGGGGATGCAGAGAGCGACGAACGTGACGTACCAGGCCCACCACGTCAGCAGGAACAAGCGTGGCCAGGTGGTGGGTACCAGGAGCGGCTTCCGGGGGTGTACCGTGTGGCTGACAGGTGAGTCCACCATTGAGGGATCCCTAAAGTGTGTCTGCCTCTTTTTGACAAACTGTGCTCGCCGCCCTGGGGAACCTGTTTTGTCCTTGGAATAATTTTCAGCTAAAGGTCCTAATCAGACCCCCGTCCGACTGCCTTTGCAGGGCTGTCTGGTGCTGGAAAGACCACCGTGAGCATGGCCATGGAGGAGTACCTCGTATGCCACGGCATTCCCTGCTACACTTTGGACGGCGACAACATCCGACAGGGCCTGAACAAAAATCTGGGCTTCAGCCCGGAAGACCGAGAGGAGAACATCCGGCGTATTGCCGAGGTGGCCCGGCTGTTTGCGGACGCGGGCCTGGTCTGCATCGCGAGCTTCATCTCCCCTTACAGCAGGGTGAGCCTCGCCGAGGGAGCGGCCGGCGGTCGGAACCAGCCGTCCATTTGCAGGGGACGTCTTGTGCTGAGGGTTGGGTCTTGTTCGCTCCCCGCAGGACCGTGCCAATGCCAGGAAGATTCACGAAGCCGCGAGCTTGCCCTTCTTCGAGGTGTTTGTGGATGCACCACTTGACGTGTGCGAGCAGCGAGACGTGAAGGGTCTCTACAAGAAAGCTAGAGCCGGCGAGATCAGAGGTGGGGGTGACATCCATACTATGCGACGTACCAGAGATGCACGTTATACACGGGGGCAGTTTGACCGCGTAACCTGCGGTACCCCTTTAAGCTCCACCAGATACATGGACATGTACATGTGTGCATTCTACTGCGGCTGGCAGATGAAGTTTAAAAACTTCACCACGATGACTGAGTGAAAGTGTTCATTTCCAGCACTTTTGGAGGAGGAATTGGATGTAGAGCTCTGGTTCTGCACTTGTGCTTTTGAAATGGATATCAGATTTCCTGTTTGAGAACCGCTAGCATTACAAGCACCCTGTGTTCAGAGTTAAAATGTACAGAAATTTGCCCTCCAGGAGTCCAGGCATTGTTATCATAGGCTACTTTGCCTTTATTCAGCTTTGGGTGTCTTGTTTAATCGCCGTCTGGAATTTCTGCCAGCCGTTTGAGTTTTGTGGAAGTGGGTGTTCAGAAGGTTACAAAGCTTTCAAGTAGGTTTGGCACATAAATATAAAAGACTGAAACGGACTTGGTGAGGTCAGCGGAATTCTCACGTAGTCACGGTCCCGGCGATAATAGTCGTGACTACTTTAGAAAGGATGCACCGTTCCCTGCAGGCTTCACTGGGATCGACTCCGAGTACGAGAAGCCAGAGGCACCCGAGCTGGTGCTGAAGACGGACTCCTGCAGCGTCAACGAGTGCATCCAGCAGGTCATAGACCTCCTGCAGGAAAGGGTAAGGTGGATTCCAATGCTGAGTGACCCTGGCCGGGGAACCTGAAGGAAAGATGGACTTAAATCGTGCATTAAATCAAAAGTGTGCATGTTCTCGTCATGGCTAGCTGATGGAACTGAAATGGGCAGTTTTAGCTCAGTGATTTTTCAGGGTTTTTCCACTTGTCCGCCTTATCAGGTCTCTTGACTGGTTGTCTAATGCTGAAGAAATTCGTTTGTTGGCATTGTAGGTTTGTCACAAATCCCAATGGTGAAGTTCAGCTTCAAGCGTGGTGCTCTCTTGTTTCCATGGTAACGCACTGTTCCTGCCGAACAGGACATCGTGCCAGTGGACGCGTCCTACGAGGTGAAGGAGCTGTACGTGCCCGAGAACAAGTTGGACCTTGCCAAAGCGGACGCCAAGACGCTTCCGGCCATGGGGATCGGCAAGGTGGGGCTACCCATCAAACCTTAAAGCTGCACGGAGACACCTGGCTCTTCTGGGTCTCATCCCTGTCTGTGTGCTTCAGGTAGATATGCAGTGGGTGCAGGTCCTGGCTGAGGGCTGGGCAACCCCCCTGAACGGCTTCATGCGAGAGCGGGAGTACCTGCAGTGTCTCCATTTCGACTGTCTGCTGGACGGTAAGAATACTTGCTGTGCTGTGAAGATGCTGCTGTGTGTTCTCACTGAGAACAGATGTTCTGTAGTCTGATGTATTAGCCCCTGAGCTATTAAATACTTAACTAATCGTTCTTGAACCAAAGGGCTTCTCTACAGGATCTGTGTAGAGACGAGATCCCTTTACTGCTTATGTTCAGGTTTTACCACTAGGGGGAGCTTTTGGCTCAGATAATTCAAAAATGGATTAAATTGAACCCAGTAAAACGTCAGGTGTTAAAGGAAGTGTGGATTACGCTGTATCTGTGCTTAACATCAAAGTAACATGTAAGCTCGGTTTTATAGGTTTGTTTTATTCCTAGTATTTTTGTGCTTCTGACCGTTATTTTGGTCACCAATATTTTTTTTTTTTGGTGATTGTTTTTACTTTTGGAGGGTAGTATAATTTCTCTGAGTAGTACTGTTGCCAAGCGCCTCCAGTGTTGGGGTTTAATCCCCCATCTCTGCTCTCTGAGCCTGCATGCTCTCCGTGTCGCGTGAGTTTCTGCCCACAGCTCAGGCTAGTTGGTTGTAGCGTATTCTTTGCGTGTGCCCTGTGATGGACTGGCACCTGTCACAGGTCAAATTACAGGTCCTAATCCTTATCAGGAGACCTCAGATCCAGAATGCAATTCATTTTTTTTTTTTTTTTTTTTTTTTTTTTTTTTGTTGGACAAATGCTGTTTCATAAGGTTGGCCCATTCCCTTGGCTCAGTTTTTCTCATTTTTTTGACATTGATACTGTTTGGGATACAGGGTTCTAAAGGTTCTGGTCCAGATCTGTGTTATGGAAACCAGGCGTCTCTGCTACTTTGTGATTTGAGAAATAAAAGGGGCTGGGGAGAGATGGGTGGAAGTGGCCGGGTCCTGTTTAAATTGAGTTTGGGGGTCTCACCATGCTGATTTAATCAAGGTGTTGCACTGAGGTGGGGTGGCCACCGGAAATGCCTGCACTCTGCAGCCAGCCCAAAGTATTTTAAATTGGGGCAAATGTATTTGGCTGTGGAGTAATTTCACTCCATATTAACCAGGAATGCCCCGGTCCTACCCCCAGCATTGTTCTGTACACATCATTGTATCATCGTTCTGCTCCTCGTACTTGGAAGGCTTCATGTTGGATGTTAGCAGGAAAGTGATATTAGGTTAAAAAAAAAAGTCGTAGCTCTAGCGATTTATTTCAGTTTCTGAATTTTTGCTTTTTTGGCATGTGGTTCTCAGCACGTTCACCCCAGAGCACGTAACATCAGCAACGAATTACCGATAGACGTGAGGCTGTTAGGGTAAATAAGAGCGTTACGGATGCACGTCGAATATTACGCCATCGCACAAGTCGGAGTGGAAAAAGCCAAAGGCAGTAGAGGAAGCACAAGAGGAAAGGGAGGGGAAAAAAAAAACAAAACTCAAAAGTAATCCCCTGAACTCGGGTGGCGTGTGGCCAGCTGGCTGCCCCTGATCTCCCCAAGAAGGCTGACCTTCTGAGGTTACCGTGCAGCGGTCCGTTATTGAAAGCATCCTCGCACTTGGCCTTCGTCTCCTCGTTTTGGATGTACATAACTCTTCCTGTCCCTAAGGTGTACCACATGAGTCAGACAATTGTCCGTTTCCGATGATGATCGCTGAGTCACCATGGTTACTTAAAGCTCAGACTGCCTCTCGTTTAACCCCCCCCCCGTCCCCAGGTGGCGTGATCAATCTGTCGGTGCCCATAGTGCTGCCCATCTCCAGCGAGGACAAAGAGCGGCTGGACGGCTGCACGGCCTTCGCCCTCGTGTATGGCGGGCGGCGCGTTGCCATCTTGCGCAACCCCGAATTCTATGAGCACCGCAAGGAGGAGCGCTGCGCCCGTCAGTGGGGCACCACCTGCAAGGAGCACCCCTACATCAAGGTGACAACCTCCCACCGCTGACACGAGGGGGGAGGAGCTAAGCAGAAAGGCCCGGGTTCCAATGCAGCAGGGGCCGCTGACCCGTGTGCGCGGGGGCCACCGTCGCATGTGTCTGTTTGTGTCTCCTCCTCATTCGGTCCTTTGCCCCTCAAACCACCCTCGTTCTTGGCTGGCCGCGCTCTGGACATTCCACGACCTCCTCCGCCAAACCCTAGCCGTGCCCCAGTAAATATCACAGGATCACTCCCACTCAGAAGTGCTGCCTGCTCGACCAGTCTGGGATTCCTGCCAGATGCCGTCGATCTCGGCCTGGAGAGGAAACACTGCATTCATGAGACTAATTGCTAATAACTTGTGTTGTTTTCCTGTATTGGGAGCATTTTTTTTTCCCCTAATTTAGCACCCGGGGTCAGGCATTTGGCTTTCTGTGGCGTTGGCCAGTCAGATCGGGGTAAGAGAGATGCGCGAGGGACTGCAGCTGATGGAGGCTTAAGTAACTAAGCATAATGTGTGACCTGGAGTTTGAGGCGGAGCGGGAACTGTGCTGAACCAGCAGGCTGTACAGGATCTGCTGTGGCCCCTCATGATTAGGGGGAAAGATGCAATGTTCTGTTTGGCCTGCTATGGTGAAGTCTGTGAGGGTGCAGTGATGCCGGAGGTCGGGGTCATCTCTGCTGGGTCAACGAAGGCAAAAGCTACTGTTGTGATGACGTTTCGATAGGTCAGCAGCCGTGGTTGTCCCACCTTGTGGATGGAGTGTCAGCCATTTTTCTCTCAGGTGTCCTGTAAGATAGCTGAGATTTTGTCATTGGTCAGTGGGAGGGCTCTCTCTGGCTGGTGCTGACTGGCGGAATCATCTGCATTACGTTTCCTTCGCCCTCTTTGCCCACCTACTTTGACGTGCCCCCCTCCTCCCTGTTCTGACCCAGATGGTGATGGAGAGCGGGGATTGGCTGGTTGGAGGGGACCTCCAGGTTTTGGACCGGATCTACTGGGATGATGGCTTGGACCAGTACCGCCTCACGCCCACCGAGCTGAGGCAGAAGTTCAAGGAGATGAACGCAGGTCTGTCTTTGCCCTCCTTTTCCTCCCGTTTTTCTTTGTTTTGATTCAGCTGATGAGCCTCGTTTACAGGAACCGGAACAGAAGACGAATAAACACCAAAAAATTGATAAAACTGTAAAGCAGGGGTCTATAAGAGATGTACGCAGGGGGTGGTACTGTGCCGCTCTGCGGTTTAAAACAACGATGCTGAGGTTCCATAATGATGCCGCCCCCCCCCCCCCAGACGCAGTGTTTGCGTTCCAGCTGCGTAACCCTGTGCACAACGGACACGCCCTGCTGATGCGGGACACGCATCGGCGGCTAGTTCAACGCGGCTACCGCCGGCCCGTGCTCCTGCTCCACCCACTGGGCGGATGGACCAAGGATGACGACGTGCCACTGGTCTGGCGCATGAGACAGCATGCTGCCGTGCTGGATGGGGGTGTGCTGGACCCTGCCTCCACGGTGGTGGCCATCTTCCCCTCGCCCATGATGTATGCCGGCCCCACCGAGGTAGGGCTCCCCCTAGGTTTTAGCGTTAGACACGAGCACTTATTCCTTTGGCTAGCTTACTTAACCATGACCCCAATCTGGGTGCATTGCTGTCAGAAATGGATAGATCAGTTAATTGTAACACTGAGAGATGAAGCAGTCGCCATGGGTAAATGTCCTACTCTGTGGTGTCATTGTTATTTTCCTAATTGTGAGAGCTTTAAGGAAGATCCGTATAAGAACAGGCAGACTGGGAATGGGTGGGCTTCTAGCTCGATCTCATTTGTACGATGAGATTCTCCCTTCCATCCAACACAGGTCCAGTGGCACTGTCGGGCTCGCATGGTGGCCGGCGCCAACTTCTACATTGTGGGGCGTGACCCAGCCGGCATGCCCCACCCAGAGACGGGGCGGGACCTGTACGACCCCACCCATGGCGCCCAGGTTCTCACCATGGCTCCAGGCCTCATCAGCCTGGAGATTGTGCCGTTCAAGGTGGCTGCCTACAACAAAGTCAAGAGAGCCATGGACTTCTACAACGCCGAAAAGTAAGTCAACGGTGTCCCTCACTTTTCCCTGCCCACGTCACTAGAGGAATGGGTTTGGAGTCACGCGATAGTTCTGTCCTCACCTTAAAGGCATCGTTTGGCTTTAAGTTAAGCACAGTCGCAGAGCTGTAATTCAGTTTCCTCTCTGTGGGAGTCAACAGAGGCACAGTTTTGGGTTTGAGTCCCTGCAGGATCTTGTACCTTTGAGCTACATTCTTAGCCAGACTCATTCCTGTACAGAAGTCCTGCTGTATAAATGGGTGACGTGTGACACCGAATTCCTTGGATAAACGTTTGCACATGGAGCCTGGCACTGCCCAGGACACCCCCGAGCCCCGCTGCTGGGGGTATGCACCATCCCCTCCCTGTCCTGGGTTGGGAGGGTGGGGTGGGGCTGAGCTGCGGCGCCATGTTCGTAGCCCTAATCGTGGTCCCGGTTGACCGTAGCAGGCCCCTGACGGTGGCTCGGTACTCCAGTAGAACACGGTTGACAAAGCTTAACTGCACTTTTGCTATGGAAATGCTGCAGAAATTCTTCCTGTTCCATACACAGACCATCTAATCCTTGGTAGTGTTTATAATCAAGTGGTTTCATTCCCCGCCATGTATGATTCCTAGAAATTACTTTTCCCTGTCAACTGTTCTAAAAAATATTTCCCTATTAGATATTGGGCTTTTATTTGCTTTAAAGCCTTAAAATTTATTTTTGAGTCCAGTATGTAGAGTATTTCTTAGACAAAAATCTCTGGTATGTAGCAGTTGAAAACCAATTTCTCTCTTGGCATGTTGGCTGGAATTTCATGCGCTTTGACTCAAACGACTAATTAGCATTGTTTATCTGACATTTTTTACCATCGTTTATTGGCGGACCTTTTGTTTAAAGTTAGAAGCATAACACACGGTACGCATTTCACTGCGAAAGCTCACGGTTTACATTCGTGCTGCTTCCTGGTGGCCTGCAGCACAGACTGACCGTGGGCAGCAGCACGTACACCCGTTTCATCCGCCCAGAGCGGACGGACGTCGACGCCAGAAGTCAGAGAGCCGCGACCTTCCTTCCGCTGGTTAATTGATATCATGTTTGCAAGTTATGCTTTGCATGTGTGTGTAACTGAGCAACTGGTGGTGTTGCATCATCACACCTCTGGATTGTGGGTTCGAATCTGAGACTCTGGCTTGCCTTGAGCCTGTCGGAACCTGCTATGGGTGATGCATGTGGCGGGTATTGAACAGACCTGTGCCATCCTCCCATTTCCGGCACGTTCTGGATTTTGGTCAGGTGTGGGAGTCTGTCTGAAGGTAACTGCGGAACAGGTAGCTGAGATCCGCATCATCAGCCAGAGCCACGTGTGACGGAAGCTAAGTGTTCTGTCCTTTTTCACCCCCCCACAGCCATGAGGACTTTGACTTCATCTCAGGAACCCGCATGCGCAGGATGGCTCGAGAGGGTCAGGACCCCCCAGAAGGCTTCATGGCCCCCAAGGCCTGGGAGGTGCTGAAGGAGTACTATAACAACCTGGGGAAGGCCTAGGGTCTGGAGCCCAGGGCCACCCAGGGACCATGGGGCAGACGGGGCCGTTTTTACTCTGCCCTTTCATCTGACCCCACTGAAGGTTCCGTTTTAATAGAGATCACCGAATGCTTTCCACACCTTATTCTTTTTAGCTGGCAACTGGCTTAATTTAAAGTCTGGTGTTTTTCTTTTTTAAATGTGAATAATGGTTGTTTTATACTTCCCAGGGTCTCTGTCAGCTTAAAAATAAATGAATCGTGTGAAAGCCGCCGTGCCGGTGGAAATGAGCGGTAGTCACCCAGGTACCCCCAAATTTTGGGCTTTGCGATGGGTTGGTGTCGCTCGGGTTAGGCACCGGGGAGTGAACGGGTTCAAGCCTTTGGGCGTTTTCTCCTTCGGATTAGTGCAGTGGCCGGGCCTGAAAAATGCTGAGTGGCTGTTCGTTTCAACGTCTGTCAGAAACATTGGTATAACATTACTTTAACATTTGGTATCATTGCTGGTTTACATGATCACGTTCATTTTCATGACTCAAAACCCTCCTAAACTATGAACCTGCCGTTCCATGACCAGCTAATTGCAATTTCAAAATGTTTATCAAATGGTCATGTATAAATCAAGCCAGTAACATCATTTTTCTCTTCCATTAGTTGTCTTAATACTGTAAATCTATTTTTAGTATTTGTCTTTGACTGTAATATTGCAGCATGCAGTAATCTGTATAACTCAGTTTTAATCTTGTCAATTTGACTGTACACTCACCATTCAGCACCTGTTCCTACACTCATACGTGGTCCATTAAAGCATTCCTAGCCAAAGCAGATCTTTTTTTGTGTGTAACACATTCTGTGCGTGCCAAAGCGGCCAGGCCTGTTTGTGGGCACTGGTGTGAGCCAAGCCGAACAGCCCTATAAACACGAACCTGCCAGTGACTTTACGGTTCCTCCTCTGCAGGGAATACCATCTCACCGTGAATCCAGCTGTTTCCACGCTGCGATGGTCCAGCTTCCTCCCGTGTACTGTTGAGGCGTTAAAGTCACATTCCCTTAGAGCTGTAGAAGACCGAACTTGTCAGACACTGTCAGCCACTCATGTCTGTCCCATCCCTAGCTAGGAAATCCTGAGCCTATGGGACCTGTGCTTTAAATTATGCTGGGACAAAAACGAGTCCCAGCTGTCTTCCAGATGGGGAGATGGGGCACGAAGGGTTAAGCCTGGGCCTTAAAAGCTTGTTGCTGAATTTCTTTTTAATCTAATGCATGGATGAAACACGGGAGGGAAAAATACAAATCCTGCCACTTGCTAGGTGAACTTTACCCAATCTCGTTCGATCCCGAATGGCAATCACACACAACCACTTCAGACGGAGAGCTCTTTAACCAGAGGACTAAGGTCTGTTTTCGCCATCCTCATCTTTAGGTACCATGGGAGACCTATTAATGCTGACTGGGTCGTGTCCCGGCCCACCTCGAAGGATGTGAACCATGTATTTTATGACCGTGCCGCTAACCAAACGGGCGCTGCTTGTCGACCACCCGCTGGTGCTCTTTGATCTCGCCGAAGAGGCATGACACCAGAAGTGTCCCATTACGGGACGGAGAAAGTCAGGGTCACTCCTCCAATAGACATGCACATCCAGCTACTGCGTGGCACGTGTACCACCCACCCATCCCAAGTTTATCCAGCGTAAAGCCTGGACGTCACATCATGCTCACTTAAAAAAGTACATTTCAGTTACCTTAGGCCTTATTCAAAACCTTTAGATCCATGTAGTTTTAAAAAGTGTGTGTTAAGTTCCAGCGTTACACAGACTGAGAGCCAGGTGTACCACTACACTAATCCGTTAGACGCTTGTCCAAAGTGACATGGAGAGGAAAGCTTTCAGAGAGCACTGTCAGCACCAGTAGAGCAGGTGAAGTTAAGGTCCTCCGTGGGGTTTGATCCCACAACCTTCCAGACACAGATCTTTAATCCACTGAGCTACATCAAACATACCCTCAACCACCTGTCGTGAATGTGTCAATGACTGGCCGTGACACTTTCAAGCACGTGTTGCATGCACCGCATTGAGTCGTTTTTATTGCTAGAACAGTCAAAAAAAAAATGTGTAGGAAAAAGGATGTTTGAATATTTCCGTATTCCTGGTGAATGATATCACGACTGTTCTGCTGGGATATAACTCAGGGCATCTCCCAGCACACCTCAAGTATTTTGTATTAGTTCACCAGATTCCTGAAAGATTGCAGTAAATCACCCCTCTGTGGCTCCAATCTACCCCGTTGAATCACAAACAGCCATTACCTCATATCACAGGGGCAGGATGTGAAGTCACAAGGTGTGTCCCACATGCTTCTCCCGCACTAGGCCACCTGAGGAGTTTTGGCTGCTGGTGACATCATCCCTCGATTGTCCACCTACACAGAGGGTGGAGGCTTGCTGTTGGAGCTCCAAAGCTGATGGTGTGACTCAAAGCTGGAAAGAGAGGGGGCATCCTCAGGGTGTGTTGGTTAAGCTTCCCACTTCAGATCTCGCTTTGTTGTCACCTTGTTACTTGAATAACTGGAATCTTCACCTGGGGTCCTATAAGCTAACCAAGCAGCATCTAGCTAACAGGTGTTCTTACCCCTGCAGGCCTTGACCTGCACTTGGCGGAGCCTCAGGGTCACTCCTGGGAAACAAGTCAAGAGTGACGTTGGCCACTCTGGTTGATGCTCCTTGTTTACGCGTAACAATATGCTTGATTGCAGATCTGTTTTCACTGAGACTGAATAGATAGTACTGTTTGGGTGTCAGTGGATGTCAATGGAAGAGCCAATGAAAATGCAGGTAACTTAAAGCTGTTTGAACACAATGTCAAAATGAAAGCAATTATATGTAATGTGCACCACCATTTTCATGCTTACTCCAGGATGCCAGAGCTCAGAATCAACTGTTTCTTCACTGTTGTCTCAACCTGCAAGTAAATGACGTCTAGTCCTTCTCCCTTAACCCCTGAGCTACTTAATCTGCCTGTGGACTAGGGTTATAAGATACTCCCACCGTTCCAGGGTCTGTCTGTGCTCAGTGGCTCATCCACCATGCTTCTGTCATTGTGATAGTGTGGCACTAAAAATGAAACAGATTTAAAGACTGTGTACAACATGAGTTCAGTATTCTGAGGAAAACACATAGGTATAAATAGTACAGATCATTAACTACTAATTGAATCGTTTAAGCTGGGGGAATGGACTGGAACGAAAACCGGCAGACTGACGGTCTCTGGTGACCAGAACCCTTCTTTCAGGCTCATTCGTTCTCCATATGAAGTTGATCGTCTGATGATCAAGGTGGAAGGAGTGTGTCATGGGCTGACGAGACCTCTTTACTCTTGGGTAACCAGTTTTCTTTCTCCAACAGCTTCTACCCTACCCACTCAAGTGAACTGTTTCATTGATGTGTCAGAGGCTTAGACAGCAAAGTCGCTTCAACATCATGCATGTTGCGGGGAAAGGAGTCCCTGGTTTAGCCTAGGAGTACATAATTCAATTTATTTTTATGGAACGACCATTCTAAAGTAGCTGGCCCAGAGAGCTTTATACAGACACTCAGAGCACACTGTGGGCATGATGAATCACAAAAGGAAAGGAAAAAACCTTTCATTGGTCTAGTGGGGGGTGGGGACTTCTGGGGGTCCAAGGTCATGGACCAACCCTTTCTGGTCATGTTGTCCATACAAGTTGTCTATCTTGTTGACCAAATATCACATAAGCAATATTCAGCTGGTTCAGTTCTGGTCCAGTGGGATCTGCTGCAATATTCTTTTAGCCCTCCTAGCAAATGCTTGTTGCAAAAGCTGAATGTAAATAGTAAGGAAAAGTACATTCGCAGAGGCTGCAAGAGCTAATCTCGAACTTGTCTGTGTAGCACATTTTGGGTGGTCCGGACCAGGGGTGCATCTGTTAAACACCAAAGCTACGGTTTTGATTCGTTCAAACCTAATCCCATCCCAGAAGTTCTGTTTGGAAATATTATTGGTAAACAGTGGTACTGACTTACGGTAGTATGCCTTGTTCTTTGTAACAGGAAACAAGGTCATTTTCTTACATTATTATAGAAACAGCAGCAGTGGGTAATTAGCGCTAGTCATGTCGTGATTGGACCACCCTAAGGGAATTCGCTCAGCAATATCTCAAAAACACCGTGTCCATTAATGTGTGTATATTCTCTGAGTCAGATCTTCAACAATATAAAATATTGTACCGCTATCATTCAGCTCAAACAGGCACACGACGGTAGGGAGACGCGCCCCAAATGTCCGATCTTGATTTGCGTGGTGTAGCTAAGTGTCGTTCATGGTTACCTACGGTGGCAAAACCACTGCCGAGCGCTGCACTGCCTGTGCTGGGAAATGGTTATTCACTTGGGGTCCATTACAGCCACCATCTGGTATGACAGCCACTTGTCAAGCTAAAGATCAAGTGCTTTCTTTAATATGATTCGTTTCATGCTGGAAGCATCTGTATGCATGGATTAATATTATGGATTAACGAGTGATTAATATGCAACGTTAGTCTCTTAGCCGAGCCAGTTCCTTGTCCCCAGTCTGTATCGGGCACTTTGCATTCTCTTTAATTAGGAACCACTTTATTCACTCGAGCTGTGGCCGCCGCGGATGATGATAAGGGGAACCTGGAGTGTAGACGAGTGCCAACAGACTGCGCGTGAGGAAAAATGCACAGGGCAAGATGAATATCCCAAGTCGACTGCCTCCTTTGTTCTTCTCCTCGACTGTGTGTTTTGCAGTCTGCCTCAATTGTGCTACCTCCTCCAAGCCGTGATTAAGTCCCGATGTGACCCTTTTCTTCCCCCGTTTTCTTCTTTCATCCTGACGCCACTTAGCATGAGTAAACGAACAAACCCCCGGGAGCAGAGAATGGAGGGCATTGTTCGTTTGGGGACCCCCAAGGGGGGCAGCCTGCGAGACGGATTCAAGCTTGAGTGTAACTCTTTGGCCGCAGACAGACACGTGGCCGTGTGGAGCTGGCTGGCAAAAACACAACGTTTAACTGGCAGACGAATGGCCGGCAAGGCGCTGAACTGTCCCGTTCCCACAAACCTGCCACTCAGACAAGGCCCACGGTCCTGTGGCTAACCCTGATGTGGTGTAATTTAACACCTCCCCAGCCAAAACCTCTCGTCTCTTTCTCTGTGAATTCGACCACCGGCTGAGCCCGACCTGCCTCGTCAAGGTTGTATACAACATATATGACATGAATCAGCGACAGCTGTTAAAGATATCTTGGATTTGAAAAAATCCTCTGTGGATAAGTGCTTTCCCACAAAAAAAAATACTTTGCACATTTGTCAATGTAGCATGGTGGATAAAGAAAGTCACACATACAAAATAGGAAATAAATATCTGGTGAATGGGCCTTGGCAGACCGTGTGTTCTCATTATTTCATTGTCTGCACATTGAAGCTGTATTGAGTCATCGTGCTACTAACCCAACCCTTCTAAGTAGCTTCACCATGTTCACTTCCTGATTGAATGCTGGACTGCCATTTTGTTTCACTGACTTCCTACTTGGTATGAAATAGACAATTTGTGAAATTCAGGAAAATCGCTTCAGAGTTAATGTTGCGTATCACTGAGGTCTGAGAAGAATGTTCCTTATCAGGCTTTTTTTTTAATGAATCAGAGTAATTCTGTTTTTTTCAAATGTGTTGAATCATAGTGTTTGTGTTAAGCAGCTTCCATAAGTGCGAAGTATGAAGAAATTTCAAGTTTTATAGAGGGGAAAAAAATGTCCGAAAGAGAGAACAGTGGCAGTTTTGTTTGAAGTCCAAAGGTTCTGGCCTCCATGTCAATATATTGGGTTTTTCTTCTGCCATGATACGCCATCCATCCAACTAAGTCCAATAATGACAGTAGCTTCACAGATTTATCCCTTCAAACCCACTGTAATTTCAGACCGAGCACGAAAACGCATCATTTCTGTGACATTATGCTATGTTACGATGAAGTACTATCCTTGATTACACCTTAAAATGAAAGTGTTGTACTTTGGAGTATCCGCCATTCAATAATGTTTAAAATTATATAGGCCTAAAATTTATATTATTTTCACCCTAGATCTTTATTTTATCTTTTTTATTTTATTTTTATCATTACTTTATGTGGTTATGGATGTGAAGCGAGAGAGCAGTGTTTATGGGTCTAGCTGGCTCGTTAAAGCAAAGCCATCATTAAGCCACAAGTATTTGGGGGGACTGGAGTGTCCAAAAGAGGGACGTTTTGTTCTTCGAGGTTTGAATGATGCTTTTTGTGGCCGTTCTACTTGCCGGTTTTTATTTGTGCTTGCTGCATTTTACCCGCCATCTCAGGGCACAATTCCAACCAGAGCGAGGAGGTCAAATGCAGTAAGTTTACAACAAAACGTATACAATCAGCATCCATGCCTTCTCCATTCCATCCCCACTTTCCTCGCCCCAAACAAGTCTCCTGGGGTCTGTGGGCAAGAAAGTCTTGGCAACGCTCCTTCGATCAAATGAGTACGATTTTGGCCTACGTTGAAATTTCTGAAAAACCGCTGAAACTTGAGTGAGACGACAAGCTCCTACACTGGTTTAAATGGGGAGTTAAATTTCTTGGTCCAAGCAGCACGGCTTATATAAACACCTGTCCAATTTTCGACCACTATGTTTAGAAAGTTGACCGTTCGCCTAAACCCTTTTGTTTGGGGTAGATGACAATCTCATTTTGAGACAGACCCCCACAAAGCCTGACGTCTGTCACTCAGACAGCCTGCAACAAACCCTGTTCCTTATCCTGCAGCTTCATCAGGTCCGAATTAACACCTTGGTTGATGTAACTTAAATCATCTACACTAACTGTTTTGGAGAACTGTTTCTGTTGGTAGAGCTGTGTTTAACTTCTTATTGTAAAGCCTTAACCCATTTCTTCTTAAAAATTAATAAATGCTTCCCAAAGCCCAGAGCCTCAAATTTGCATTGTGCCCCTA
Organism: Gymnarchus niloticus; assembly: GCA_009936485.2. Classification (NCBI taxonomy): domain Eukaryota; kingdom Metazoa; phylum Chordata; class Actinopteri; order Osteoglossiformes; family Gymnarchidae; genus Gymnarchus; species Gymnarchus niloticus. The sequence goes on along the minus strand of JAACJT020000066.1, from coordinate 456,126 downwards.
GTTATTGTGTCAAAGTAAGAAATCTTTTTTTCATAATTTCTGCCGGCTGCTGTTGAGACTTTCTTTGTATATTTTGCATTATGAATCTGTAGGTCAAGTACTGCACAGTGAAAGTAAATTGATCAGAGTTGGATTAATTTTCAAGGCAGCTACCCTGAATGCCCTGCTTTGAAAGCAAAGTCCAATGGTCAAAAAACAAAGTCAGACATGCACAATTCTGAAGATTTTGGGCAGCATATACAAAATATGGGAATGGTTAATATTTTGTTTAAGCAAACAGTACGACTGGAAATTGTTTGTTGGAGAAAAAGATTGATAGGAAAATTGTGTAGGCTGAATATGACAAGCAGTGCTCTAAGATAAGTTTCAAAGAAGAACCTGTGCTGATCTTTGTCTACTGAACTATTCTCCGTGACCTCTGCGCCCGATGGTTACACATCACATGACCCGTGGTCTTTAGAGCTTCGTTTTCAGAGCCGGCTTTGGAGAGAAAAGTACAACATACTTGCCAGATTAAGTTAGACACTTCAAACCATCTGGAGCTGTTATTTCAGACTAGCAAATATATCAAGGCTCGTGCTGAATAAAAAAAATATAACAGGGAAAAAAGTTCTTTCTAAAGGTAACAATATGGTTGGAACCCTAAGAGACTTTAATGCAACCATGCTAAAAATTGTACTTTTTCTACCTGTAAACTACACTTTCATCCTTATAAACAAGCATCTGTTGAGTCGATTCTCGATTTTAGTTAAGTTTTTGATCTTGCCTGGGTTCCTGACTGGTTTTGCTGTAGATGCAGGTATGTGAATTGGGCTCATAAAGGCCTGTAGATCTCCATCTACCTTCCCTGTCTCGCCCCAGCTGACCCTGGGGTCCTTCTGACCACCAGTGATGCCTCATGCTCTGGTATGCACCGGATAGGCTTCTGTGGGGGAAGTTGTGTACCATCAGGAATTTGTGTCAAACTAGCCAAACCTGGCTGTTAAATCATATCCCCCCATTAAGGGGGGGGGGGGGGGGGGCAGGCTTTCCCCACCCTTCATAAATAATGCTACTTTACTCAGAAATGACAGATGTTTGTACCATGTTAATTTGGCAATATCCACTGGCCAAAACCGGAGTGTGTGACCCAAACACAAAATATTTCCCTTGTGATTTTTTTCCTGTGGTAGTTTCGAGGCACCCTGACACCCCAGCGCTACCCTGGAACCTGAATAACATCACCGATGGCCTTGCTGTGCAGTAAACATTTAATCAGACGTCGTTCCCTGCTCTGTTGTCATGCCACGATGAGCTTGGAGTCTGGCACTCGCCAGAGTGCTGGTATAAAAACACCACCAGCCAGGGTTGTAATTCGTATTGGTCAAAGTGGGACAGCAAAACAAAAAAGTGAGCGACTGTTCAGTGAGTGAAACGATCCTATCCTTAGGCAGAGAATGACTCAATGGACACCAGCAATGAATGAGATTTTACCCTTATAGATATAACCTGTGGGGAGCCAAAGCCTCCACGTGTTTGAAAAAAGGAAATCACTGATGGAAGGTGGATCCAGAAATCAATGCATAGTCACCTCCCAACTTATGAGTGCTCATCAGCTCCTTGTCTTGACTTCTGGTAACAACGAGGCATTGTGTGTCTCGGCCATTCAATCCTCCACTGCACTCTGCCGCTGACAGTGAGCGATCGCCTGAAAATGATGTCACCGCAGGGGTTTCTAAGAGGAACAAAGGACCACCTGACAGCTTGCAGATGGTCCGGCAGTGGGGCGGTGCGTACGAGAGTCTCACACTTCGATTGAGTCTTAGCACCGAATCTCGCACGTCGGTTGAGTCTTTGCACAGACCAAAATGGCTAAGTGAACTTGTGTTTTGAGATTAGCTTGAAGGTCCAGCATGTTGTATGGTTACCTTACTTATGTTGTACTCACAAATTAGAGCCCCAGTGGGTCAGGCGACGTCAAAATGTCCCCTGTCTTCGCTCGTTACTTCAGGGACATGCCTCATATCTTCCTGGGATTGGCCCTAGGGGTAAATTAAGATGTTCTTTTTGGAGTATAGACGGCATGTTACCACTTGTCGGGGATGTACCTGTATGTGAAGGGATATTTGGTACTTTCCGGGGTGTCGGTGAAGCTGTGTGTAAAATCTTCACCGTGTCACTGACATTATTTTGCTATTATGCAAAGCTTAAAGGTTAATAGTAATGGGGCAGCCTCGAGTCACGATTAGATCCTGCTGAATACTAAACCATCATTGTACCACACTTGTGTGTGTGTAGTCACCTGGCTTTTATTAGCGTTCTATGAATTTCAGGCCAAATTATGCTTTCGATGTGATTACTGGAGTGATTCAGTCTGAACGTATCCTTCCTGAAGCTGAATGCAAAATTTAAATCGCGTTAATTTTTCCAGTTAACCGTATTGGAAAGTCACGAATTCCTCAGGAGTAGACAAGGTAGCCAGGCTAGCGGACGTGCCGTATGTGGCAGTCGTTAGCTCTGTCGCGGGCTGCAACACCGCGGCTACGCGGAACGTTGAGTAATGAGCCTCTTCTTCACCTTGACGTCATGTATCATGCATACACTTGTTGCTGTGGAAAACATATGTCAGCCGTTGTTTACCTTAGCCATAATAGGCATAACTTTGAGCAGTTATGCATGCTTGACTTGTGCTACATGACACAAAACAAAGGAATGTATGAGAACAAGGATATGGCTTCTGGGTAAATCCACAGCGCACTGTCAAAAATCATCTATTACATCTATTTCTTTTCTCTGTAAGAACTGTTAGCAGCTAGCAGTTATTAGCAGCAGTGACAACAATGGGCATCCTTGTGACTGGTCTTCATGTGCGCGTGGCCCAGGGCTTCATCATCCTGACCAGCTTTGGGCACAGGGCCAGGATAAAGGGAATCTCAACCATGAGTGAGCTTCAGGGGCAAGCTGGAGGGCCTTTCATTTGCGGAATTCTCCTTTCATCAGGGTAACATCCTGTTTGGGGGGGGTCAGAGTTATCATTTTTACCATCAAGGTCATTTTGGATGTAACAGACAGCATTCACGCTTACAGCTACGGTTAAGCATGGCGTGACTTTTTTTTTTTCCTGAAATGGACCAATCAATCTCCTGAAAGGGGAAAGAACCAATTATCTGATAGGGAACCCTTACCCCGGTCATACTTGCTCCCCCCCCGGAGACCCAATTCCACCGCCTACAGCTGAGTTTCATGGAATGTGGTGTTGTAGGAGTTTGGACTATGCAAAATATCCCAGTTAGATGGATTTGATTAAATCACTTTAGGGGTTTATAAATCAGATCGTGGCACACAGCATCCGACAACACAAAACACATCTCCCGGTTTCTGCACCGCTCTCCTGCTGCTCCACGCTTCTAACGTAAGCAGATCCACATCATTTCAGATTATTATAATTCTTTTGTAAACTTACCGAACCGTGTTCACACCACGAACAAATCAAGTTAGAAAGTCATACATACTGTGTTACATGTCTTCCTATAAAGTGGGTTATGTTATTGAAAACAAACGAGGATTTCCACCCAGTACAAAGGTATAGAAACCCCCAACTCAATATAGGAAATAAACATATGTCTGGATATTAACACGCGTGGCAGAAATATACACAAAAACCAAGACCAGATGTCGGGGGAAGTTTGATCCCTTATTGACGTCTACCCATCTTAGGCCTTCAGGACAACACATGTAGGTTAGCGTGACATGGGGAAGCCCTTAAATACGTTCTTCTACATCATCTGCCTTTTATGTTTTCAGTGTGTTGAAACTGAATATGCTTGCGTGATGCCCTCCTGTGCCACGCTGGGGGGCGTTGCGGTAGCCTGTCGACGACAGCCGTTCACTCGTGTGTTTCTGTAGTGGGATTAGTGTGCCGATGATCTGAGCCTCCCCAGGCAATTATAAAGAACAGAAACAAGTCTGCAGTTCTGGTTCCAGTTTTTTTTTTTTTTTGGGAATCACTCGGTATCAAGATGGAGCTCAGAACTTTACGTGTGTGTAAGCGCAGAGGCTATACCTTCATTTATGGGGGGCCGTTTTATCGTTGTATCGTCAGGAATGAATGACACCACTGTGTGAAATCCCTCCCACTGTTAGCATATGGAAATCAGGAGCGGTCCTGCATCCTCGTGGAACTGGGGGCAGAAGTCTTGTGCCACTGGCGTTATTCTGGTAATCTGTTAAACTTCACAGTCATACATTATGTTGTGTCTGGCTACTGCTTACTGTAGTTATGCCCATTCATAGGGAGACTGCCCCAAGTAGCTTTTTTTAATTTGAAATCCAATTAAATCTTTTTCTTAAAGACGACCCTCAGAGCTCCGTTGTAAGATGAGTGCATGGATCTCCACAATATTTAGTGAATTGTAGTGACAATACCCTAATTACTGGTCGGTTGGCTTGCAAAAGCCAAACATGGAGATGATGCCCGCCAGTCAACATAAACATTGTAATGATTATGGCATGAAAGAAAGGACAACTGTAATTAAATAGTAGTCATATGACAGAGAGCTATGTGTGAACGGAATGCGTCTCTTCCATTGTGCGGGATGGTGTACATTACTGGGGGAAGAAAAGAGGAAACTGGTTTATATTCAAGGCACTATAAATTCCTGTTCGTTCGGCAGAACGAGACAAACTCTGCTTTCGCTAGACTTATTTTTTATACTTTGGCAATAATTAAAAGAGGATCCAGAAACTTCACAGTAATGAGTCACTACAGAACTCGCTGCACCAGTGCTTACCAACGTTCTGTCGGCAGGAAAAATAAAAACCACGACGAGATTTACGGCTCAAAGAAAACCCTCAAACCCCAAACATCTTTTTGGATTTAAGAAAAATGCGAGTTGATGTTTTGCATTAATCTTTCCTTACAAATCAAATACAACAAAAGCCTTCAATTGCAATTAAAAACAAACCAATGCTAAAATATACAAACCTTTATTTGGGATTGGGTGTAAGGTATTCATTTTAAAGTGATTCGATCCATTTTCACGTCCATTTGCACAAATTCATCGGTTTGGCAGATCGTAGTAGGTCCATTGTCAGTGTTAAAATGGCACCTTGAAACTGTTTTCATTATATTTAAACTGTTGTTGAACTACGTCAAAACTAATCAGCCAGGACTGAGCCCTCACTAATCTGCTCTGTCTTCAATGACTTCACTTGCCAAACCAAAGGCAGCCAAACAGACAACATGATGATATTTGGTTTTGCTTAACTACAAGGGAATTAGCAAAAAATCATGTAGGTATATGCAGGGATGTGAGGAATGATGCTGACTAGACCAAAACCTGGTCAGCGTGACCTGATTGGCCACATCGGCGGGGTACATCTCAATGGCCCCGCTCAATAGGATGCTGCAGTGGTTCGGGACAGAAGATGATCACACAGGTGGTTGACACTTGTCTCAGCTAGCCAGTAGGATTGTCTCCTCTGTCACTTAAAGAATCAGTATCAAGTGGGCAAAACTAAGAAAGGGCTAATGAATTCAATGTGCAAACTTCACAATCATTATAAACGAGCCAATAACTCAGGAGAGAAAGACTTATGAGGTGGAAACTCAGGACGATGGCTCATATTGCATTATCAGTCATTTTCCATCCATCCTGCTGGGGTACAAATGGCTCCCCACCTGCTCCACAGGCCTGAACCACAAATTGTCTCCGTGTGGAGCGACCAACAGACACTGTGATAAGGAAATGCTGCTTGGGTTGATGTTTACAGCCCTGGGAGGATGTGGGCCATCTGCCTGGGTGAATCACTAAAAGAAATTCCCCTAGTGCATAGTGGCCTATTGGAACCACACCACTGGTGACTTTGAGCTCCTTCGCTCAGTCAGTCAGAAACATCTATGGAACCCTATGTTTCCCAACCTTTTCCAGTCTTTCTGGTTTAATAGGATGTATATCAAGCAAGGTTCCTGTCAAAATAGGCCCTTGAGAATTCAGGCTGACTCATAGGTTGAAGTGCTCGACCGGAACCTTGGTCCCAGCTGTTATTGTCAAACAGAAATGAACGTGTCATGCTCTTCAATCATCTCTGAAGCTCCCAATCATTATGGTAGAATGATGACAAAGCAGACGCTGCGAGCGGGTTCTGAAAGTAACTCTGAGGTCCACCTCAGCTGCTGCCAGTCTGTGCCTCTGATTAACCAAATTCAGACCAGATGAATGCAGTTGAGGAATTAGCTTCTGACTGGTTGTCAGACTGCTAGCCGGCTAACTCATTGGGTGGCTGGTTCTTCAAAAAGGGCCTGCTTGAGGTTGATGGGACCCCCCCCCCCCCCCCAAACTGCCAGGGTCAACTTAGTAGTTGCTTATTATGGATTTATGAGGTTGTGTTAGAGAGTACACTGTGCTCTGACAGCTCATTGTGAGCGCTGGGCTTAGCGTGTTTCACATCTGTCTATCGAGGATCATTGCCTTTCTGCTCCTGGAGTCATTCTTTTCCTCTAAGCAAATTCTCGCCTTACCGTTGACTCCTCCATCTGACCGGGTGAACAGGCTGTATCACCTCCAACTAAAAGGGTGGCACCGTAAGAGTTCGTACACACTTTAGAAGCATGCAAATGTTCTGGAAAAGGGCACAAGGTTCCAAAAACTGCCGTCACATTCCCCGATACCAAAGAACACCTTCCTCTCTATTCTGGGAATGTCCCTTAGCTATAGTTGTAGGGCCAGATTATGAGTGGCTCCATCTGGTTTGCAGGGCGATGGTGTTTAGAGCTTCCTCTTGCTCTTCCTGTTCTGGCTCTGTTCAGCTGGCCCTTGAAACAATCTGACAAACCGCCTCTCGAAACGGCATCACTTAGACCCTGAGAAGTACGAGCAAGCGGGACTTCCTACCCTATTTGCAAGATTATTCAGCCCTAATACAATGGAGGATGGGAAGATTCAAACTGATGTCCATTTGGTTTAATGTTGCAGTCAGTTGTATTGTAATTTCCAAGTTTTATAAATGTACCTTTTTAAAATATATAATTTTAAACTTTAAGCACAGCTCTGCTTTTATTTCAGATAAATCTTTCCATAATAGGAGGAAGTGTTTCTTTGCTTTCCTGATTTATATGGGCTTCAGGTGGAAAATAGGATCCTTAAATGTAAAAACTGAGAAATTTGTATATTAGTCTAAGTAGCAATCCAGCCAGACCCTTTCCGATGGAGAATGTAGAAGAATGACTTAAGATACATTTTTATTTATAGTGCTTGGGCAGGTTTATTCATGTGTATTTTCTTCATGCTGTGAAAATCACGCTTCGATTATGAGACTACATTAGAGAGAAATTAATTATAAACTCATAAACAATGTTCCCATTGCCTCAGATGCTGCAACATTTTTCATTCAGAGAACTTGTCAGCTGTGTGATGTTTAATTTACACTTTAGTCAGTAAGTGGAAAATATATACGGCCCACGAGACTGGCTTAATGGGGATTAACAGAATTGAAGCGTGTTCCCTGGGCTTCGACAATAACAGGGATATTGGCAGTTGTGTGCATTTAGTGTGTATGTGTGTGCACTGTATATTGACACATCAGCATGGTATTAAGTGGTCAGTCTGAGCCGTATGACCACGTCCACTGGAACCCCGCAGTATCAGTTACCAGTTATTCCCTGGGTGACCAAGGGCAACGTGATCAGCACCTCCTGACTTGCAGATGTTGCTTTAATTTTCTCCATTTTTAGATGAAACTCATCTCTGGGGAATTGCTGCCGTTGTGCGTCTGTGTCTACATTGTGCGATGGAGCCTGGATGCCTTAGGTGGAGATGTGATGTATCTGATGGATGGAAGGCAGACTTGGCTGCTGTATGGCTTTTCACATCGCTAAAGCACAGCTGTCAAAGGACAACACCAGATGTTAAACAATTTTAACCCTTTCTCTTGTCTTTAATTCACAGATTTTAATATCTATCTTTCATTTGTTCGTTTTTTTGTCATGATGCAAAGCTCTGTTAAAAATTCTCCCTTGGATGACCAGATTAAGATTTAAGATTTGCATATAGCATGTATACTTTAAAACACTTAAACTGATTCATATAGATTTATATAAACTGTAAGAGATTAAGTATTATGTTATAGAGTACACAAGTTGTTTCTTAACTAGGACACCACCTGCTGGACTCGCAGGACCCTAACGCCTCAGGAGATGCGTTAGAGCAAGCCTGTTGTCAAGTATGGAACAGTAATTGCTTTTAAAAATGTATCTATCCTTTTGACTATTTGAGTAAAAATCCACACATTACTGATTCCAGATTTACAGAATTTTATGTAAATCCTATAAAAGCTTAGTGGGTCATTTAATACACCCTCAGTACACAACACCTCTTCACAGACTTACCCATTTTCGTACGGTACCAATTGCACGAACTGCGTCAATGTTCACGGACTATTTAATTGTCCCAGATGGTGTATACAGACTGAAATTAGTCTGAAGGAAAGTAGGCCGATAAGTCGTGAGAAACGCTTTTAGATAAATCACAACTGGTTCCGGAAAAACATTAAAACATAAATCTGCAATTTAAAAAAAATCAAGCACACATGGGAAATAATAGATGCACCCAAAATTTAACTGCATGCCTATCTCAAACCCATTTTTTTTTCTTATTTAATGATGAAAGCAACAATAAATAGCACATGCGAAATGTGTGGTAGGGAACACCAGAAATATTTCTCCCAGGCTCCACTTGATGTTCTGGGAATTCGACTTGGTTGTGTGTTTATCCGAATACCTGGGCCTGTATCTTCAGTAGACCTGCGGAAAACATATACCCATATATCACAGATTTCTATAAGGGTACAGCAGCATTTATAAAAGAAACACTTCATTTTCGTAATATTTAAACAAGGGAGGTGACAAAAGTTATCTTCGTGTTTTACATCCACTGTGGCACGACGGGCATTGCATTATATGATTAAAACCACTGATAAATAAAATTACATCAGACTTTATTGTGTATATTAACAATATACCGAAAAATAACTGGTAAATTACTGTTAACGGCTAAGTGAAGTTATTAAACGTCCAGCTGCTTAATGAGCTGCTTCAAAGTCATCCTCGGATTTTTATAATCCATGTGTATGTAAATCCTCACATATGCAGCATTAAAGCATATTTAATTTGATTAAATACCGTAATTAATTTTACTGTTATATGAAAATGAAATTTCACAAAAGCGCTTGAACAGTGAAAAACTGACAGATCGCTGCTTATTTATTAATTACCTTTTTTATTAACTCAAGGCTATAATAAAAAAAAAAAAACCGCATAAAGGAAACAACATTTAAAGATATCTTTCCAACATTCAGAAACAACTCGGTAAAAAAAGTCATGAATATATATTAAGACTTCAATTTTATAAGTAGTGGTTATCTAAGGATAGCCATGAAGGCTGATGTGGTGTTTTTCATATCCAGATCGTCCACACCACATTGTTTAAAATTTCATGCACAGACCCAGCGTGTAAATCTCGGCATCAAATAAACATGCATCTTATCACAGCCTCTCTGCGCCTCGTCGTCCACGGAAGGCCCTTCTCTCTCATGGCAAAATAAAACTTATCAAATATTTACATTTTCCTTTGCCTATGAAGGCAGTTCATTTGCCGGCAAGTCACGGCACGTATTAGGAGGAGCCAGAAGTATTCGATTAAAGCAATTTTTACATGATGTAATCTTTTCTCAAAGTACAAAGTATTGTTTATTTCAATATATACATATATATTAAAAAAAAATCCCACTCCTTAGACAAAGTGAGCATCGATTAAGATTTGGGAGCGCAAACATCTCGACAATTCGTCGCGATGGGTCGGCATGGAGAATGAATTAACTACCGCGATAACAGAAAATGCATTTTACATTAAAATGATGAAATAGTGCCGCCATGTACTGTGAACAATAAGGTAATTTAAGATTTTGACGAAGAGATAAGTGGTAGAGACTTTCAATAAGCCTTCAAAAATCACTGATTAAGCTTTGCCCCCCAATTCGGTGCTTTTCTTTCAAGTTAAATGAATAATGAAATATTTGGCCTGACTATAATTTTATAGCTTCTCTGCCTTGCGGGGGTTTCGGGTGTCCCTGTCTGGACGTCTAATCGGCGGCACAAGCGCAGGCAGAGCCCAGAGATTTGCTTTCCCTCTTTGTCAGATGTGAATGAGGGGCGGAGGAAACAAGCCCATTAAGATCCTATAAAAAAGAAAGTATCTGAGGTCATAAATACTAGGCTGCCTCGGGAAATGCCAACACACTGTCAAGGACAGGCTGCGAGACGCTCGGCGTCGATTTTTATCTTGACATATTGGAATACTCAGTCAATATTCAGTTAAAATCAACTTCTCTGCGCTCCGTTTTGTGATCCGCATTTACGGGACAGTGCTTTCTTTCTTTCTTTCTTTCTTTTTCTCATCATATATATTTTTCCAATAACACATCTCAATATATATTTATTCTCTAGTTTACTTGACACAGCACACGTCCACTGACTGACCAGAGTATTACTGGTGCCGGTAGTCATTGCCGCCTCAAGACGCATTTTCACATTCCAGCTTTAGTTCCAAATGCAGTTTTCGGTTTTGCTTTGCAATAAAAGCCACGGCGTCCGTTTGCCGGTGATGCTGCTGCTGAGCAGCCGGAGCAGATGCTGCTGCGCCATCCTTCTGATGGTCGCCGTCCTGAGGATTGCGGGATCGCAGAAGCCGCACGCCGGATCCAAGGTGAACTCCATCAGGTCGTCTTTGTCAGGAGAACCGCCGACGGCTCCCGTCAATTGCACGGGAGCCCTTCAATCCGGAGTCACAAGGAAAGGACAGAAAGCAGCTCAGGTAAAGCGAATTCTAGCTGCGTGACGGCTCGCTGGGCTGCTGTCACTTTACAGGTCTGAACAGGAGCCGATCCAGAGATCAGAATCAAGACTGCCTTCACACTCATGAAGTCATCATTACTGTACCGACAGTCTGACCGTGAATGAAAGCAACTCATCATCATTGCATGTCAATCAGTATGATGACGCAAATACTAACAGTATCCAAAAGCTCAGTATAATTCATGTAAGCATGCAAATGAGGGATTTATAATAATAATATAATAATAAAGTAACCCTTCGATGGTATTCCTGTATAAGCTAAGTTCAGAATGCACTATGGTGTACGTCCTCCTCAGACATGTAATAATATTACTCATCTTTCAAAGAAATCGGCCGACTTTTAATTTTATTGCTTGGGAGTAACGGTTTAGTAAAGCAAATTACTGGGAGTGAAATCTGAAACAGGATACTGTGATAATCCGATTTGACTTTGGATCACTGGGATCCGCGGGTGCTGTTTAATTCATGGGGTCCCTTAAAAGATTAAAGTGCGGCCAAATGAGGACTTCTGGCCGGGGTTCCCAGGACTCGGCGCGCAGTGACAGATTTACTATGAAAGCAACACAACCCGAAACCACGCGGTGTGAAAGAAGCGTTTCCGAAACACGGAGTAGGACCGCATATTAGCCCGCTGTCATAAAAAAAAGTCGCCCTCACCTGGGATTAATTATGGCGAAATTATGGGGAAGGACCCCCTCGTTAAATTCAGACCCTGACGCCGCGGTTTTGGTCAGCATCCCATTAACGTGTGCGGAAGGTTGTGAGAGCCGACGTGCTCAATACCTGGCTGGCTGTCATTAAGCGACGCCAGACGCACACTCCAGTTATTAAATGAAATGTGGAAAAAAGGCTGCACTATAAACGAAAAACGACAGGATTCTTGTACCAGGCCTACCCGAATCTACTGGATGCGGTCACACGTTTTTGCGGATTGGGCGCGTGGGAGACGCAAATAGCGGCTCGTGCCCTTCGGGAGCGCAATGGACCGCTTTAATGGCTGATGAGCAGAGAATGGATATGGACCCGATTTACAGATCTGAGGGCTGAAAAGAGAGCATGCAGTCACATCACATAAACAACAGCTTGCCTAAAAGAATTTATACATGGTACATTAATATTTCCTTCAGTTAGTGCAGGTGTCGGTGTACCCGAATGCTTAATATGAATTTATTTATATTATGGAAGAAGGTGTCATCAGGTAGGCTAGGCGTGGATGACTCGGGTCCTGTTATTAATTTTTCTATACGATTTAATCTGTCACTGCCATCTTGTGCAAATTGCACTTCCCACAGCAGATCGCATAGTGCTGATGATAACCATCGTCAGCTGTGAATAGCTACATGAAATCCCGTATACCTGCTCCAGGTAGGAAAAGCCTTCAATTTTCACGTCTCAGTCGGATGTTTTGATTGGGCAGGAAGTGAGATAATTATGTGTTTCTAGATCTTTGTAATCCAGGATATTGCCGGTAGTTATATGCTCTTATGAATCCTATGTAAATACAGGTGGATAAAAGCAGATTGTGTAAAATCCCTAAATAATCCGTTAATATAAACAGTTAGCTGTCTTCGACCCCCCCGTTTGTTTCCTCTTCTTCTCGCCTCTTCCTCTCTTAAATGAAACATTTAAATGTCAAATTAATCTAATTAAACTCAAGTAGCCTATTGAGCTGGACTGGTCATACTGAAGTTTTTAGCTGGGTCATCGATATTTGCTTATTTTAAAGGCTGAACAATCATAAAAATGTGATGGGCATGTGACCGCCAGGAAAACAGTCAGATGTTGATAGCTGAAGCTCAGAGTCGGGCTTCTTTCGAGCTGATGTCAGTGGTTAGATTCCTTAGGCAGGTATAAGTCAGGTAGACCTGCGTCAGTTCTGGCAGAGCTCCAAGACTCAACAAATCCTGAGAAAACAGACCAATATGGAGTCATACATTTCAATGGATTTGTTTCATATATATCTGTTTTATACTTAAACTTTATATGACACAGTATAAAAAAACTTGGGACGTTTACACAGGAGCTCAGTGTTGTTTCAGCTTCGGAGAGGGTCTCTTACGAGGTAGCACCGTGTTCCGCGGAGGAAGGTGCGCAGCTGGAGCGGCTCCGGTGAAGCGCGCCGCCCGCCTTCCTTCCAAACGGACACGTGCGTCAACCGTGCGATTCAATGGAAGCGCTTCCGAGATGAGACCGTGACGACTTGTCTGGAGAATCCGCATTGTCCTGTGCCCCAGGTCCACATTTAGGGCTTCCTTTCATTTAAGACCCCCCAGTTCCTGAAGAGGTTCTAGGCTGCAGTTGCATGATCAGAACTCCTTCCCTCTTCTCTGCAGTGATCACCAAGTGTTTGGTCCAGCTACGTCTTAACTTTAATCCTCCAAAAGATCATTCATTGTTCCTTATATGTCACACATCACTGAGCAAACAGGAAACTCCAGTACTCATTTCCTTCACTTGGGAGGGAATCGAGGACGCTTCGGGAAGCTTTATCCCATTTGCCCTACCTTCAACAGATCGAATTTCACTGTGATCTTTTCGACACTGAGCATCCTACTGGCAAGTTTGTCTCGACAGTCTGTTTGTTAACGTGCTGTCAGCTAATAGACATAATGTCACACTGGAAATATGTGCATGTGCCTAATGATCACACATACCATTAGTTAACCATCTTTTATGACTCTGTCAAATATATAGCTGGCAGATAAGCTGAGAAATGTGAAACGGAGGACAGGGAACTTGCAGTAACTGTGCAACTTTTCTGAATAGATGATTATGATTTATTGGGTGGCTGTCATGGCATTGAGGTTCGTTATGCCGGTGATTAATGGCCACCATGCCTCAGAAGAGAACCTCTTGGATCCAAAAGGTAGTAACCTAAAGGACTGCTGCGTACCCCTCTGTCACAGAGGATCGTCGATTTTCCGTCCCTCGACCGAAGCACTCGTACTTTTCCTGCAGTCGTCTCCCCGTGAGATACCCACCAGGCCTCGGCCGCAATGTCCCACGTATTTTATAGCTCGTTAGACAGCTGATGAAATGTGTCTCCTTGGGCCTGGCGCTCTCCAGCATTATGGGATGTGAGTAAGCATACATCACAGCCCTGCCAGCTGGCTCCGGTTCAATTATTGCAAATTATAAAAGCTGAGAAGTCAGCCACCAAAGCAGAGAAGGGAGCCTGTTATTTATTTATTTATCTCTTCCTCCCGAATGATAAATGCTGGCGGGTGGCCAGCAACTCAGATGTCAGAAGTGTGGTCGTGCAACGGGTGTTGGGGAAAGACATAGGAGTCTGAGACTTCTGTTGTCTGACCTTTACGCCGGTCTCCTCCTTCCACATTATGAGACCGACTGAGAATGACAATGTCAATCAATCATCGCGAAACTAAACTTGGTTCCCGAGCAAAGCTTTTGTCTGTGGTCTCTTCAAATGCGCCCGTTCTTTCAGTTTCCTTGTGACTTCCACCTAAACCTGGTCCAAGCCTTTTTCTGCCACTGGAATTAAACAAAGTTTTAGTCGGCAAAGAACTTCTAAAGATGGCAAGAGCGTGTCCCAGCCTTCTGCATGACTTTGGAGACATGTCTGTCTCTGGCCACAGTGTGTATGTATATACCAGTCATGCAATGGCTGGACCCAACAAGAATTAAACTGTATGGTTTTTCTCCAAACAGGCCTGCCCTAATTGGTCCAATTTTCTCTCAAAGAGGCAGTGAATAACCAGGGATGAATGACCTCCACAGGACCCCCCTCGCTCCTGAACTGATTGATTGTAAATGTACCTACCAGCCAAAAGTTTTCGCACGCACTAAGATTTTCAACATTTTCAATGTTACTCACATAATTTTCACAAAAAGTTCTCGAATTCAATAGTGTATATTTAAATGTTGTAATTTGTCTTTGCAAACCATGAAGTTCAATTCCAGCCCAAATGAGATTTATGAATACTGTAACGTAATAAACACAATAAACCATAATAAACTGTAATAACCATAATCCATGCCCCAGGAGTGCTGGAATGAACTTAGAGCAATATTTAATGTTCCTTGAGAAAATTCCAAGGATTTGCTCTGCCGTTGTAGCTGCTAGAGGAGGCTACTTTGATGAACCAAAGATGTGACCAGTTTTCTTGGTAATAAAGCTATTCGAAGGACGCTGAATGCAAATCTTGTTTGTAGCAATGAATATTGAGTGTTGAGTATTTTTTGTGAAAATTATGTGAGTAACGATACTGTAGAAAATCTTATTGTGTGCAAAAACCTTTGACTGCTAGTGTACAGGGAACAATCCATCCAGGAGAACGCCAAGTTCATGGCCTGTGCATCCTGAGATCCTGAGGCTCTAGGCTCATCTTTCTGTACTCTGGTGTGGACTCCTACACAATATGTATTCTATAGAAGGATCCTTACTGACTTTGTATGTTTCCAGAATTTCCAAAATTCCTATTCATCCTGTTGATTACTAAGCTGGCAAATAATCTGCACCTCTTGTGAAATATGCAGTTGTGAATGCGGATTAATGTTTCTTCAGTTTCTTCGCTTTTTAAGTGTCATCGATCTTTGTGTGTCATGTCAGCTCTGACCTGCCTGTTTGCCCAGTTTAATAAAGCACTTAGGACATGAACTTGATGTCCGATGGTTAAGAACAAACAAGAGTATCTCTGGGTTGCCTTTACACTGCGGTGTCTCCTCAGCGAAGCATTAGCAAAGTGTGACAGAGGACCAGTCCCAGACAGAACAAGGGTGTCCCACGTCTTTCTGTCTTTGTCCTTTATCGTCTAGCCAGCATGAGACACACCGCCTTGGTCCATGGGAGGAGAACAGCGGCAACGCAGGGTTGGAAAGAGACATGGAGATAAAAAAAACAGGCTAGGATAGCTAAGCTCAATGAAACGCATCCAAACACAAGGCTGCAGCCCTCAGAAGCCATGAATCAGGCGTTTAAAAACAAAGTGAGATAAGCGGCGATTATTATCCGTGGCGCGCTTGTGTGTCATCGGGTTTCAAAGGTGAGCCCGTTACACTGAGGGAGATCAGGCGCTGCGATGAAATCAAGCCTAGGCTGCAGTTTAGGAACCTCTGATAGTAATCACATTGGATTCCCTGGGACCGGTGGCTTTTTGTTTTTGTCTGCGTCTTTGTGAGATAACGAAATGTTATATGTGTGCAAACTAGCGTTCTAGTAGGCTCCTAAGAATTGAAAAAGGCATGCCCTCGGGGTACTGTGCTTTCGTTTCATTTGCCTTTACCCCATAGTAAATTGTCCGTGGGAATTGACACTTAAGATACCTTGGCAAAAAGTTGTGTGTTGACTTCACTTGGAATCTCTGTTTGTTTCTTCCTTTTGTAGATTATTATTTCTTGTGTGTATGTCTTGTGCTGTGGATGACTAACTGTCATAAACATAAATGGGAAAATGAGTTTCGCAATAATATATCAGGTTTGTGGTGGAATCTCATTCATGGTGTGTCCTTGACCAAGCCTTATGTTGCTTTGGGATAGGCTCCACCCCCCACCCCCACCCCAACCTGTACTGGATAAGCGGTTGGAAGATGGATGGATATCATGTTTGTTGTTGAATGTGAGCATCTGTTGCTTTCCTTGTAGCTTCAAGGACCCACATTGTCATGGAAACCTTAATATGTGCATGTAAGCCACAGACAATGAAAACAAGAAACATGAAGGATCGACGGTGGGGACGTCTTCGTTTTCTGTTTCCCTGTGTCTCTAAGAGGCCTTAAAGGTTCTTTCAAACGTAGGGAACAGAGTTTCCTTCAGACAAGATGTGAAGACCTGAAATCCAAGTCCGTTTCATTTTTTTCCCCAAGAACATGGATATTGAATAACATATTTCGTTGTTAGTTGAGGCGAACAGATTCCTGCGGAGGTATTTTTTTGAACATGTGTTGTACATTTCAGTTTTTTTTAGTACAAGCTCTTGTGGTGACATAACAAACTGCTGTTTCTTCAGTAAATCACTACAAGTGTGGCACATAGCATTACTGGAGGTCTTGTCGAATAGAGTCTATTTGTGACATTTCAGAACTGTACTTATGTACCACATTACGGCTTGGGATATACTGTACAATTGTGAGGAGGTAACTTGTCTCAATAGAGGAGTCTTCTAAAAGGCTAGTCCCCTTAACCGCTGTGCCACCAACACTTGCTCAAAATTGCGACCAGCCATGCTGTCAGTGGAGCTTAGATTTAAGAGACGAGTATGTCATGTCTCAGGGGAATGGGTGTGAGAAAGTGGGGTTACGTATATATGGAAATACATGGAAATAGCCATCTACTACATAGTAGTACCATTATTTCCAACGAGAACATTCAGAATACTGTCCATATCAGTCGGTGAAGCGACGTGTTTGAGTGATTAAGTATTTGAGTAATAACAGCAAGTTACACACAGCTACCCATATGTGATGCTAGGAATCCCGTTGTACAAACAGAGCTCTTTAATTAAGCTATTCCCAAATAAATGCACAATAACCAGGCAGCACCCCTCTCTGTAACTTCAGTAAAATATTTCAGTATCAGATCATCTGGGGGTCTGGTCACAATGAAAACAACAGCGTGTCCTTGAAAATGGTCTAGTCTGGTTTCTTGAATCAAACGCAAAGGCCCAGAGCCTTTGCCACATGAAACGGCGAAATTATGTTTGATACTAGCTCGACATGCATGGAAATTAAAACATAATGTTATAATTTAATGGGCTGTCTGTCATGTTTACTGTAATGCAAATAAAAGCAACCAAATTTAGGTTTCTTGTGTTTTGTCTTCTGGCAAAGCAGATTAAGGGTGGTGTTTAAGGAGCGTTGCCCATTTTCTTCCTTATCTCATTCGCGGTAGTGAGTGCAAATCTGAGGATTCAGATGGAAGAAAAGCCTTTAATGTCAATGTTGCGACACAGTAATGCTGTCTTAAAAGTTCCAGTAAATTAGTCCGTAACTGTATCAGGAAAGCATGACATCTAGCAGGTCTCAGCATGGATATGCAGAAGCACACAGGCGTTTTGGAGTCCACGCAATTCCAAAACAAACTGGAACAGAGATGCCTGATGTCAGAGAGCATAATGAAGTGGAAGGTCTCTGCACAGGGAGCACGTAACGCAATTACCTTTAGGACCTGCACAGCGAAAAGTGCTTTTGGATGAAATTAACTCGCTCTGAGTTGTCCCTTAAATTGGAATACGGCTGATTGGTTGAAATGTTGGTTGAATCGGTTGAAAGTAAACGCGTGGGGTAGTACTGAGGTCAGCTGGCTGGAGTTCCCGGCAGGTTCTTTGTTCAAGCCCTGCAGAGGGGAGCATGAAAGTTATTTAATTACAGTGTTATATTTAAAAAAAAAAAAATCCTGGAACAACAACAAAGAGACTATAAAAATGTGCTGCATCCCGCTCGTTTTAGTGTACCTCGTGCGTTTGCTCTGAACAAGCCCTTGTGGCGATGTTTACAGTGTACATCACACTAGAAAGGATTCGCTCTAATGTCATGATTTAGCCTGAGCTTTCTTGTTTCGTTTAAGGACTTTAATTTTTTTTAGTCTGCAGCGTTCAAAACCGCAGTCAAATGGATGCCACATGCAAATAAACAAAACACGACAGCAAAATGTACGCGATGTAAGATCCTACAGTTCCTGGAACGTGTCCTCTGTGCACTTGTTGTGGAAAATGTGAGCTTGGCTGTTGATTGTGGCTGTGATGTTTATTGGCACTGTTTACCCTGCCCCCTTCACGTCGACGACTACCGAATGCGCTCCAAGGCATGGGTGGGCAAGGGGAAGGCCACGGGCTGCCTGGAACTGTTATTGTGCTTGCTGTCATGCTTGGTGTACAGCATTTGAACATCGGCTGGAGACAGAGGAGCGGAAAATAAACGTTCACTCTATTTTGAGCATGCAGACGAAATGCTGGAAATTTTGAAGACCCACTGACTGATAAAGAGGCTCGCTGAAAGACACTTGTCATGTTTAGTTGGCAGCAAACTTATACCAATGAACATAACAACAGCTGTGAATGGAATTTAACCACTCTTGAGACGTTGTGGCCATGTATCTGTAAGAGAGGGTCACAAATTCAACTTTAACAGCTAAATTAAATGATCAGATTTAACATATGAACCCCCTGTTTGTCTGCTGGCCTAAGGTGCTCTCTGTCCCCATCACTTGCCAGCCTGACCGCCTTGCTGTTATCTGAGCCACCAAACCGACACTTCAACTCCATCGCCTGACCGCCTCTCCCAATACGCTGTCACCCATCTGATTGTTCTGCTTCACTGTAGTTCACCATGTTAAGTAAATGATCCTGTTTTGCTGGTTCCGGCTGGAGGAGGATGGGCTTCCCCCTACAGTCGTTCCTCCAGAGGTTTCTTCCTCCTGAGGGAGTTCTTCCTTGCCACTGTCGCCTTTGGCTTACGCTCTGGGGACCTTGGGCCCGGGACTATGTAAAGCGCTTTATGACAGTGCTTCTTGTTAAAGGCGCTATATAAATAAAACTGAATTGAATTAAATGAATCTTTAATTCAGTGATGATGACTCAAAGGTATGAGAGACTTCTGTGAGCACAATTATGATGAAAGACGGGTGAATAGAGTGTTATGTAATTATATACGTAGGGAATAACTAAACAATTCTATAAAAATGTAGAAAATGTGAATTCTTGTTGAAATAAATCATCGTTTATTATGTGGTGACCATGTAATCCCAGAAAAACTCCAGCCTCTTAACTTTGCTTGTTCTGTGTACCTCGTAGTTTCCTGTGGGTGACACTTGTCCTGTTGTGTTGCTGTATCACTATTGACAATGTGGGTTTCTCCCTCGCAGAAGCGCCTCTGCACTACTGACAGGGAGTGTGGGGAGGGGACATTCTGTCACTGCCCGCAACACGGTGCCCCCCGCTGCCTCAACTGCAGGAGGCGCAAGAAGTCGTGTAGCAGAGATGCCATGTGTTGCCCTGGCAACCGCTGCAGTAGCAGTGAGTCCCCGGCTTATGTCCCAAACTTGTCTTTGTCCCCAGTAATTCCAGTGGTGAGGGAAGTTGTGCTGTATCTCATTTCAGTAGGAAATCTGCTTTCTCCTTGCAGACGTTTGTGTTCCCATCTCAGATCGACTTGCGTCGCCGCACGCCCCAAAACTAAAGGAGCACAAAAAGCTTGCATCCAAGGACCACGGTTGGAAAAAGAATCAAATGAAGCCCTCCATTGTCAAAGGTTAGCTACATGTCACCAAGTTTCAGTTAGCTTCCAGATAATGGTGATCACTGGGCTTCAGTTAGCTTCCAGATAATGGTGATCACTGGGTGTCAGTTAGCTTCCAGATAATGGTGATCACTGGGTGTCAGTTAGCTTCCAGATAATGGTGATCACTGGGTATCAGTTACCTTCCAGATAATGATCACTGGGTATTAGTTAGCTTCCAGATAATGATCACTGGGCTTCAGTTAGCTTCCAGAAAATGGTGATCACTGGGTATTAGTTAGCTTCCAGATAATGATCACTGGGCTACAGTTTGCTTCCAGAAAATGGTGATCACTGGGCTTCAGTTACCTTCCAGATAATGGTGATCACTGGGTATCAGTTACCTTCCA
>JAACJT020000066.1:424173-435558 GCA_009936485.2 Gymnarchus niloticus | reverse complement strand
GTGATCACTGGGCTTCAGTTACCTTCCAGATAATGGTGATCACTGGGTATCAGTTACCTTCCAGATAATGGTGATCAATGGGCTTCAGTTAGCTTCCAGATAATGGTGATCACTGGGTATCAGTTAGCTTCCAGATAATGGTGATCACTGGGTATCAGTTACCTTCCAGATAATGGTGATCAATGGGCTTCAGTTAGCTTCCAGATAATGGTGATCACTGGGTATCAGTTAGCTTCCAGATAATGGTGATCACTGGGCTTCAATTAGCCTCCAGTCTGCTGTGTTCAACAGGCTTACATTAGCATCCTGTTTGCTGTAATCTTCAGGTTTCTGCTTACATCCTTCCTTTTTTCCTTGAAGGTCACAGTGTTGATTCTTGCCCCCCTCCCCCATTATTAGGTCACGAGGGTGACCCCTGCCTGCGCTCCTCTGATTGCACAGACGGCTACTGCTGCGCCCGCCACTTCTGGGCTAAGATGTGTAAGCCGGTGCTGCGGCAGGGTGAAGTCTGCACGCGTCAGCGCAAGAAAGGCTCCCACGGCTTGGAACTCTTCCAGCGCTGCGACTGCGCCAAGGGCCTCTCCTGCAAGGCCTGGACGGATGCCACCTCCGGCTCCAAGTCCCGCCTTCACGTGTGCCAGAGGGTGTGAAGTACAGGGGGGTGGGGGTTGGGTGAGTGGGCGAGGTGAAGCATGGGGGTCATGGGCAGACACGGCGGTGTGGTGCTTCTCCCCCCCAGCTACCCACAATCCTCTGCTTATGTGACAGTTGAAAATTCAACATTAAATAAAGAAAGAAATAAAGACATAAAGAGATAAAGAATCTCTAAACAGACAAGCTGTGACAGGAAATCTGGCAACCAGGGGTGGAGGTGCTCTTGGTGGAGGTGGTGGGAATATCACAGAGTGTGAGGGATTGGACGGCTGCTGTCTTGGCCCCTGGATGCCCGTTCAGACCACCCCGTGTGAACGTTTGCCATAGCTGCCAGACCTACAGGAGAGAGATTTATCCAAACCATATGTTATATGCTATTGGGGTTCTGACAGGGGTGGGATTTGATCATGCTTTCCAAATTAATAGAGTTTTCGATTTGTCTTCTAAAATTCTGTGGACATTTTGGGGAAAGCATCTGAAACAGCAAGACCAATTGTTTAGCTCATCATACCCATCAATTCCATCATTAATTATCTTTTAAGATTCTAAAATCTCTGTCTACTTTAGCCTAATATTACTGGGTTTAGCGTCACCAAAATGTTGAGAAACATCTTGAACGTTGGCTGTACTTGTAATACCAACAAAATAAGTCTGTGATCATTGACAAGGAATTCCCAAAATCAGAATTTCCTACAATATCTTTAAATGCATTGTTTGACGGTGATGCATTGAACCATGTATTATAACAGAAGATAAACTATATGAATTTTGATTAGCAGAGGAATCATATTGATTTAAGTCATTTTGAGATCTGATACTGGCTTTAATAAAAAACAGGACAATATTGCAATTTTTGTAATGTATGTTTATAATTGTGCATAGTAAGAGGTTTTATTTCGCAGAGTAGGTCATTGTGTCCGTGTGGCTCCTGGTACTGTTGTGTCTCGAGGAAACGTGTCCATTCACAGGTGTTGCATTTCACTGCACTGGAGGTGGATCTCAGTGCCACTCCTGTCTAAATTACGTCCACTAGAATCTCAATACAGTGGAAAAAACTGAGTGTGATAAAAATGCCAAACATGAAGGTCAGGTACCACATCCACCGGGAGACAGGAGGGTTCAGTAACATTACTGACAGTGGTAAACAATCTACATTATTACAAAATGATAACCACCGCAGTTAAACATGAAAACAACTTAATGAGCAATTATTCTCATGAATATTCAATCTTTTAATTACTTCAGTCACTTGATATAAGTAGTATCTTTGTAATTCTTATTCTTTTTTATACAATTTTTAAAAATAATATATATATATATTTGTATAACAAAATATCTCTGAAAGGTAAACTTAATTTATCGATAAGAAAAATATATAAATTAGAGTCAAGGATACGCCTATGCCTTTTAGGACTTGTTTGATTTGCATTCATGGGCTGTACAGTCTGATATTGTGCTTTGCTCCCTAAATGCTGTAGCATCTGTTTAAGCGTCATGTTACATAATTGCTTTTTGAAACCCTAGTTGATGCAATGTGTTCCACGTGTCACCTGTAACAGATTACATTTTTAAAACGTTGTTTTATGCACCAGTTAAGGCCTGTAATTGCTTAACGAGACCAATAAGTTCTTACTTTGTAAATAAACATTATTTAAGAATGGAGAACATGTCACGTTCACCTTTTTCGTTTGGGGGCAGTGGAGCTTGAAAATTCAAGTAGGCGTTTTTAGGATTAAACGTCACGAACCGAGGCATTCAGAAGTGCGACGAACGAGAACCGTAATCCAAAGGAGATTGGGGGAACAGCTAATTGATACAGTACACGGAGAAGTAGATACACGTGTGTTCTCAGTGCAAACATGCAACCTTCACCAAAAATAACATCTGGGACGTACGCCCTCCTCCAACATGAGATTATATGAGCTTTCACCCAGGAAATATTACTGTTAAATTGTCACCAAATTCACCCCGATAAACTGCTGGCCTCGTTCTTTTTCTGAGTTTTCGACTGGGGGACTTTACAGTGGGTTCTTGGCATTTTAAAGCCTTTAAAAATGTCTTGTATTTACAGTGATGAAAGAATTAAAGAATGTATTTTATATAACAAGGATCTCCTCTGTTTTTGTTTTCCGTCGGCCTTCATCTCTCCATCAAAACACATATCAAATATTGCCGACCGGGAACGGTCCAGCCACTCGGCGCAGATCAAAACAAACGCATTATGAGTATTTGTTTACGCTGTGAACCGCTGACCCTCAAAGCGTGTTGTGTTGGCGACATATTTCTACTTCCCATCTTCTGCCATTCGGCCTTTGATGTCTCGTAATTTAATTCGTATTGTTTTTGGAAATTCTTATTCTACATGAGTAAGATTTATAGACACACAAGCAAATCAGGCAGCATTGCTTGCATTGCCGCTGTTCTGCGGTATTGTAAACTACTTGGTCAGCTACGGTCACCACTTGAGGCATCATAATTAGCTTTGGGAAATGCTTAATGTGGCTCATGGGCTCTCATGCTCAGGTTTGATAAAGGACATCCTGAGGAAAGTCTGCATTCCTTAGGGGTTGAACACAATGTGGAGGTGGTGGGGGGGTATTTTCGGGCTTGATTGATAAAGTGGCCTAAAACACCATCAGAACATGCAGGATTTCTCGCCAAAGTTCACGCAGACCCAAGATGCAGGCTTGAAAGGGCACAAGCCACAGAGGTAATTGAATACAGACTCGTTTAATGGTTTTGAAAGGTGAGTCAAAGTGGGTTTCCAGAAAATGTTTTTTTTCTTCCTTTATTTTATTGAAACGAGATACCCTTTCACAGTTCCCCTGCAAAAGGATGTTTCTAATCACTACATTTTCCGCTAATGGATTCCCAGGCGAGCGTATCAACCCAGGAGCTGAAGAGCTACAAGGACATAAAGAGGCTAATTAATTGCAACATTTTGCTGACTGTTAGATATCAGTTTACTTCAAAGTTCCTGACATTAAACATCTTCCAGGATATGACTTTATTAGCCCAAGACCAAAACACCATGACTAAAAGCTTCTACCTTTACGGCTGTGTCTCATTGGACCGCCGGGCCGCTCATCTCGTTGAACTTGCCTCAGAGCAATTCCCAGTCTTCTGGGCTGTTCCACAATGGCCCGTATCTGCAATTAGGACATCACTGTCAAATCCATTGTGTTCAAAGAAAGCTTTAGAACAGGCTTCCATGTTGAATACTGCAGAAACAAACCTGTGCTCTAATTATCTGATATTTTATTCAACAGCCGTTAAAATCTCTAAGAGTTGGCCACTCAGACGTCTAACATCGGCAAACATAACGTACGTGCATACCGAGGAAAAATATACGCACGCCGTGCAGATTCACTCAGTAGAGTTTAGTTTAAGAGTTGGATATTTCAGGTCCCGAAGACCCCTTAATAAAATCAACACCTGAAATGCCAAACAAGGTGAATTCTTGTCCAGATGGATTTCAACCATTCACTTGAGAAAGTTAAAAACGCAGACTCACTGTGGAATAATCATGCATGATGCACATGAATAACTGTAGCAGACTTAAATTGGTACAGGACACGATCTGAGCTCCCAGAAGTCATGCTGTTGGACCCTTTGGAGTGGTACTTCATCTGTTCCACTACAATATCCAATTTTGAACAAATGTGTATAACTGCCATCCTATCTAGGGTGTACCCAAGGCTTCTGTCCCATGCTGCCTGGGAGACGTTCCAGGATCCCCAGCAGTACTGACCAGTACAAGTGGTTGGACTATGGAGTGATGGATGGGCTAGCTGAGTAACTACAGTAAGTATTCAATTATTCAATCTCACTCGTGGACTGATGAGTAATTGTAATACTGGCAATAGCTCTTTTCATTTCTATAATTTCCTTGAATGGCTATCGCAGACACACAGGGTTTCCCATAGGGCAAGAGCTTTGCTAATGTGCCATTTTGATCACGGATTTAAGGGGGCGGAGCTTTCTCATAGCACGGGCTGTGGAAACTCTCTGCAGTATATAAAATTAACTAGCTAGTACTGATCATTCTTGTCACAAGATTAATTCCATCTGGCTACCCCAGTGCAATTCTACAGCTTTGGGGCTGGCCTTCTTGCTTTGGAGTTAAGGTTTATATTTTTCGATCGCTCTGGTCCAAATGGGAACCTGTCCCTAATTTTTAGAGATTGTGGTCAATAGCATTTCCACGGTAAGACAATGCATCTGCTCTCATTTATAACGATATCCACAGTCAGAACGATATTGCAGCTCAGTCATCCTTCTGATTCCATTCCATGCGGAATGAAAGCATTCAATCAGAGTTCAAGCGCAAAGCCATAAATAGGCGAGCGGTCGTTTAAAGTGCGGTTTAAACCGACATCTCCGCGTGCGCCGGAACGTCGTTTAAAGTGCGGTTTAAACCGACATCTCCGCGTGCGCCGGAACACAAGCGGCTTTTTTGTATCTGAAGGACCTTCTATAAACTGTGTAAATCCGTCGGGTCTGCGTGTCATAAAAGCTGAAATGATCTCGGGAACCTTCCACAGCTCGTTGGTGTCCAGCTGACTTGAGAGACCCCAGCTGCGGTCCCGTCGGCATGCTGGAGCTCCTCTGATGGCGACGTGTTATCGTTTTTTTTGGATCTCATCTTAATGCTCGGCCACATCACAGGGCAGGGGAGGCAAATTCGGCTTTAGGAAAGCCATCGTGCGTTCAGATGTCAGGTTCTCGCCCCCCTGTCATGAACGCAAATGCAATTTCTTCGCTTTCTATCGCATGCAGGCATAATTGCATGTATTGTTTTTAAGGCATCTGTGTTTATTTACATCGCTGATTTGTCATCTGAATGCATCTGTGTTGTTTAAGCAGACAAGTCTAAGTAATGATTATGAAAATAGTGTGTGTTTAAAATAATACATTACGTGTTGGAACGAATTGCATGTAGAGCAATATTTATTCTGCAAAATGCACTTTTAATGACAGCGCAGTGCGTGTGAGTCGACAGATTTCAGGGCAGTCCAAGCCACAAGACCACAGCAATGTAATCTGCTAGAACAACTCGAATGGAGCTGTGTTGTGTGCACAATGGGATTCAGGGTCCATGTCACACACACAAAGGGTGCGCGCGTGTGTGTGTGTGTGTGTGTGTGTGTGTGTGTGTGTGTGTGGGAGGGGGGGCACCCACAGCATTGGGTAACTGCAGGAATGCAAACCCGAGGGGCAAAATTCACCGGCCCCCGGGCCAGAACAGCCGCTGCTTAACGTGAAACGGGGCAAATGAAGGCAGACAAATCAGCATAAGACACTCGGCTGCCGACGTCATTACGGTTCCCCCAAACGAATAAATCTATTAGAAACAACCTTGCAATCCGTGCCTGTCGTTGTGATTTTTGATTGTACTGAATTGGTATTTTTAGCAAGCTGAGATATCTTAACTATGAGTGCACCAGATCATGGAAACCTTCCATACCCCTGATTTCGACCTGCAGTCTCCCGAAATAGAGGCACGTTGTTGGCCAGCCCCTCTGCAATCTGCTTCTCTTCAAAACGTGGAAGTATTCTTTCTGGCTGACTAGACCCCTAATCAAGACTCATGGGGTCCAGCGGTGTGTGTTTGCTGTTTCTCTGGCTGATTGGTATTAATGTTCATCTCTCTGAATGCAGCTTCCACTCGAAGGTTTGTCTAATCATGGCCCAGTCCGTTGAGGGATTTCAATGAACTTAAGCCTTTAAGTCCTCCATATAAGGAGACTTGGGTTATAGCTTAAGAAAAAGCGCCACCCAAGCGTTTAATTCACTGAGGTGAAACTGGTGAGATGTTTCACATGACTTTTCAGATTTGTTATTACTTTTGTCTTAAAATATTTAACTATATCCGTTCACGTCAGAACACATTTATGTCTCTCCTTTTGTCCTGTTTATTTGTGAGATCGTATCTTACTTCAATAATAAATATCATGGATCATACCCATTCTGCTGAAACCTGAGAAGATCCCTGAAATACTGAGGGTCCAGCATGGCTGTCACATTGATTTGGCTTTGTGAGTGTCCCATCACTGACGGCTTGGGTCATGGTTTCTGTCTCGCATCCGTTCTCATGATTTTTCCTCTTTCTGCATGAATATACTTCCAAGGTTATAGCAAAAAATAAAAAAGTAAGACTCTGCGTGGACTTCTGGCAGTACCATTGATTATTCTGGTCGATAACACGGTTACAGCTGAGGACCAAAACACAACCTGCTTTGTAATGACAGAATTGTTTAAATTTTAAAATTTTTATTTTGTCGATCGGTGGTAATGTCCCATAAGGTTTGTAAACCTCATACACGATGTTCCTCTCAGTTTAAAACCCTTTAACAGACTTGGAAAGTCAAAAACCGAACATGTTTTCCAATGTGTTTTCCAGATGTCCAATAATCCAGAAATATTCATAATACTTTCATGAAAAACACATTTAAATGAGCGAGCATGTTAACTGCGTGCACCCAGGCCAGCTCCTAAATGCTCTTGAAAGATGAGTTGGGCAGATAAATTGTGAAATAACTGCAGTCTCTGTAAATATCTCTGCTCATTAATTCAGGTGAATTGCCTTCAGCTGTTAAAGCTGGACTGTACATTAAAAGATGCACCATTACACACAACTAGATCAAAAGCTAAAAACATATTTTTCTAACTTTTCCTCCATTTTATGTCCATACCAGGCGTTAGAGTGACTGAGATGTCATAAAATCAGTCTGCAGAAATTTTTGGAGTGCGTGAATGCTTGGACTATTAAATTGTCAGAGCAAGAGAAAATATCACTCCTGTTTCCATGGAATATGGGAATCTTTAAAGGCTCCTACGTGAAAAGTTATTCATTATGTATGGCTTTTGTCTAACAGGTACTGGCACAAATACTGCATGATCTCTATTTTCAAATTGCTCGCATCTAATTGAAATAAAAAGTATGCTTTTAAATTAAATAAAAATAACGTGTACATAGTATATCAGTGTGTTTATGTATATGTAATATAAACACACATGTACAGATTACATATACGTGTGTATTTTCTTATAACATCATTAGAATTGTCAGGAAGGTGGAATGACCTGTCAGTGTTTGTTTGTGAATGTTTCTTTTGAGACATTTGGCAAAGATGGCAGAAGAACTGGGAATTTGACCATTGGGATAGCATTTCTTATTTAACCTACATGCATGACTTCACATTTTCAGCAACAAACAGTTAACAAATGCTGAGCCTCGCTAATCACTCGATACAAAGCAATGAAATGGTATCATAGCGTTGTTGGTGTGTCTATTTAAATATAAAGATATGCTCTGGAATATCGTGGCATCCTTATCTTGTGTGCCAGATCATTCTGCCACATTGACCGAAGCGGAATTTGGAGAGACTCCATAAACTGCAGGACTGCATCATTTGTCTTGATAATTAAACAATTAATCATCAAACTCTTTTCATGACACTTCTCATGAACGTTTTAAACACAGCAATATAAGCGCAAGCCAAGAAAAACTTACGGATCCTGAATAACGAACCAGATTCCTCTGAGTGGTCTGATCAGCTGCACGCAACAAGGTTTGAACCAGCATATAACCAGCACAAAGCCAGCACATAGCCAGGATATAACCAGCATAAAGCCAGCATATAACCAGCATAAAGCCAGCACATAGCCAGGATATAACCAGCATAAAGCCAGCATAAAGCCAGCACATAGCCAGGATATAACCGGCATAAAGCCAGCATAAAGCCAGCACATAGCCAGGATATAACCGGCATAAAGCCAGCATATAACCAGCATAAAGCCAGCACATAGCCAGGATATAACCAGCATAAAGCCAGCATATAACCAGCACATAACCAGCACATAACCAGTAGTAGGCTAATAGTAACCAAAAACACGTAGGCCTATTTTTAAAACTCATGATGTAATTTCTATTAAACGAAAACGTAGCTGCTGTCCAGGACGGCAAATTGAACAAAAACCGAAGCGAACAATTTAGGATACAGTCTAGTCCATTTACATACATTCTTCCATAGTTTGACCATCAATGTGCATTTTAATTTTAGCCTTTCAGATTGTGTTCATTTGTTTATGTTCGGTCTGTGCTGTTTCAGATGCAGTCCTGATAAACCTACAGTTTTCCTGACTCTCCATCATCATTGACAGCTGGAAGCCACAAAGCTTCAGAGTCCTTATCATCTGCCACCTGTACCCAATAATATCATTTTTAAAAAGTGAGTGTAAACTAAGTCATGTAAAATCCAATATAACCGACATTTGCTCTTCTGTCAAAATGAGTTCAATCGTAATACATTTATTAATTGTAAAGCGTGGCTCTCCAGGCGCGAACAACACACCCACAGAAGAGACGAGGAATTCAGGGATTCAAAATTCACCTCACCAAGCATCAGTCATTCGCTCGCTTGGATCATGGAAAATCCCTTTATTAATCAGCACACAACAGCCAAAACAAGCATACGTCACAATACGATTTTCTCAGGGGAAAAGACATGTTAAAATATTTCCTTATTTATGGTGCCTTGCAGACTTAAGTGTGATTTTCCCACTGTTTTATATGGTTCCAACCGAATTAACTGCAGTGTCAAAAAAGATGATGTACAATTTGAATATGAACTATAATATGTCTGAAAGCCATGAATCATACTTTCAGTAAATCACCTCATGCATGTGGGATATTATAAGAACTGTAAATGTATTTGTAAAAAGGCCAATTATTCGGCTTTATAGCTACATAAATTATAAAAATACTGTTTGATCGGTCCTATCAACTCCTATCAATTCACAGACGAGAAGTGCTGAGAAAGACAAGTTTTGGACTTTACACAAAATCTGGTTTAATGTTATTCCAAAGATTTGGAGCACAGTATAGTTAATTATTTACAGTTTTAAAAGCGATTATATCCTTCTAATTTTAGCCAAAAGAGATATTCGGTAGTTTTTAGAAGGACGTCTATACCTTTTGCCATCTGGTTTATATAGCCTATCGTCGCCTTACGAGTAAATATGATCAACAAGACAGAAAATAAGTCAAATTTAAGATGCCGACAGTCTTTCGATGCCACTTTCACACTTGGTGAAATGAAATGCCTTTATAAGCTGGGAACTGTATCCAAATGTCACATAGCCTACTGTTAACACTGGGGGGGGGGCACCTGTCGGCTTTCCTATTGTTGTTTTTGTTGTTTTCCTGTCATTATAGTGGCACACGACAACATTTTACCTTGGGGTCTAGCGGCGCCTCTGTTCTGCAGCCTGATACAAAGAATTTCACCACTTGGCAGTAGTTTGGGAGAATCTCAGCAAAAGAGCACCGTGAACCTTTAGGAATGAAGCCTGCAAAGCCTGCTTTTCTTTTTCCTGACGAAGAGTTTACATTAAAATACCTCAGTTGAAAATCCCAGCGTCAACATCCGTAACATCTCAGATAACGCGTTAGACAACTGCTCTAATTTTCAATTAACGCAAAATGGCGTCTTGTCTGTTTCCAGGAGAACATCCGATTACCATCAGACAGAACACAGAAAGAGCTTTGTTCTTTGGGCCAGCTTGGATATTTGATTTACTCTTTCAGGATATTTATTTTGCAAAGAGAAACAATAAGACATTAAGTCACAATGCAAATGTTAAATAAATGTTCCATTTTTACGAAGGCCTTGATAAATTTTCGCATGTATATACATTTGAATGACTTGCCTTCATTTTATTCCATTTTATTTGCTTAATTTGTTTTCAAAGTAATTTTAAAAACAGATTTTAGTGATGAAATATGATCAACAGGGATAGATAAAATGGACAGAAAACCAACATTCTACAATAGTATATGTTTACTAGAATGATTTTGAATTCACAGAATAAATATTATGTCATTCACAGGAACTGTATATACAGTATCTATGTATTTAAAGTGCTTTAATATCTTTGATTTGTAAATTTAATTTCTAAAAATCACACAAACGGGTTATTATGTAATCACAAATCAGTGCAGAAGGTTTGTGCCGTGAGTCGTAAAATAACATAACAGAGCATAGTCTTCATTCTATAAACAGAGACAAAAGACCCAACAAATTCTATTCAAACGCATTCCAGTGACATCAACAACCAGTGATTTCATTCCTGCTGGGCCGTGATGTCAGAGTCAGAAGTAAACTCAGTTTGCAGGTTCACACTGAAATTACCTGAAAAGCCAGAAAACTCTGCACAAGCCTGGGGGGGGGCATTTTCGCAGGGCCCAGAAGCTGGGTGGGGAGGGGGGTTGGGCAGGCCACGGCACTCCAGACCAGGTGATTGTGTTTAAGCAGGAATGCGATGAGCTTTGACTAAGATTCACAGCCTTGCTGTAACTGATGGCATTTAAGATTTATAAGCTGGGATTGAAGTGTGTTATAGAATGCCATATGCTCTTCGTGGATCCTTTTTCATTTGTCAGGTGAGGTTAAATATATTTAATCGTTACTTTGGTCATTGCCATGCGGAAAGTTACAGTTCTTGTTGTTTTCCCACCTGGCTCCCCTAGTTGGTGCTGAGGGTTGGTGGGCAGAGTCACTGGAGCAATTGGGATTGAGGGTCTTGCTCAAGTGCCCAGCAATGATAAGGATACAATTGATGGCTGCAGGATGTGAGCTTACAACCTTTTGGTCAGGGGCACAGAGACCTAACCCACAGAGCCACATCCCTTCCTGCGCACCCCCCACGCCACACCTGCTTGTCTCC
>JAACJT020000066.1:405512-418165 GCA_009936485.2 Gymnarchus niloticus | reverse complement strand
CCTACAAACCACCACCCCCGCCGAAGCCAGGCACCTTGGCCCTGCCCCTTGGGCGCTGCCCCCCCCCCCCCCCCAGGCCCCCATTCAGCCCGAGAGATTCGGCCACACCCCACCACCCACCGCCAGTGAGCCCCACACATGACATCATGTCTACTCCGGTGAGCAGACCCCATTGTTGTCCGTGATGAGCTAAAACCTTTTTTCTTGTTTCCTTTTCTTTTTTCTTCTGCCCCCCCTTTTATTGTTTTTACAAATAACAAAGGGGACGCCGGGGCCTCATCAAGGCAGGAGACAGCCCCCCCTCCGAAGGCTGTTAAACGGAGAGTCCCACATCAATGGGGCCTCACACAGCGGCCAGGTTTCGCCAGATTGCTTTACCTTTAGCCTCTCCGCGCGGTCCTGCTGCCTCCCAGCGAGGTGGAACGTTCCAGACTTTCTGTTCTTTCCAGCCGGAAGCTGAAAGGTATTCCCTTTCACTTTTAGGGAGAGCGATTGCCAGAATCGTGAAACTATTTTGGGTCTTCCTTTCGAACAATAATTTCAATAAAGTGAGAAATAACTCCTGTAGGATTCTTCCGGAACATCTGTTTAGTCCCGAATGCCAGGGACCGTGAAAGATGCATAAAAATCACTCAGAACTATCTGGAGGGACATCATGGGTATGTCCCCACCCCAAAAATGATATTCCTGCAAATAGAATAAAAGAACAGCAAAAAAGCTATTTATTTATTTGGATTTCTATACATTACTCAGCAAGCTCGCGTGTGCATATATGACAGCTATTTCCCCTCTCTTAACCATCTCGAAAGCTCGGTAATAGCTTATATTGTGGGAAATGTACAATATGAAGTAAAGAATTTGACCAGCATTTGAATTTTGGGTCTAAAACCTTCAGGTCTGGTGTTCTGTACTCAGTCAGTCTTTCTGCCTCTGAAACTGAAAACAACGGTACAATTAAACATGATTAACTCAGAAATGTCACGCTCCCAGCAGGTGCTTGAGCTGCAGGATGTCAGCACCACAGCCGTTGTTCTACTACGTTGCATGAACCGGAGATTTTGTGCTCTGTTGCCCATTAAATACCTTAAAGCCAGAGAAGGAATGCTTCTTTCCCCATCTGGCATTTTTGTATACCCAGGGTTTTCAGAAGATCTGGCTGGTATCTACCACTTGAATTTCGAAATGGGGTCTCTCATTGCAGGTGGGCTCCAGACCTTAGTAGTTATAGCTGTGTGTGTGTGTGTGTGTGTGTGGCGGGGGGAGGGGCAGAAAAATATCATCTCCTCCCAAACAACACTAGGCTCAGAAAAAACGCCATATGTTTATTGAAATGAGATCTGCCCAAGCCAGATGTCTACAGCTTGTTGTGGTCAGGATGATTCTTTCCTGGTATTTCACGTCAAAAAAGGCGACTGGTAGCTTTAAAATCACATACAGCCATAAGAGACCACAAGCACTGCTGTTGCAGTGATCATCCTGATGAGGATGAGCTGCACATGAGACTGGGCCTTCCACCGAAAGACAAAGGTACAGCAGCTGTGACCTGAGGGCCAGCTTCCAGGCCCTCATTTGCATAGCCAGAAGCCACCAGAAGCAAGGTATACACCCCCCCACCCTATCACGCTGCTCATTTGCATAAAATGCAACCCTACATCCAACTGGATCAATCCTGAGTCAGCTTACAGGGCCTTACATGCCCTTCCTGTTAGTTTTTCATTCATTTTGTGGGCTATGGGTTCTTGCTTACCTTTTGGCATCACCCCATTGAGGGAGATGAACGTTTTTATAACATTGTAGCAGGTTGCATCCCTGTCCACCTATGATGACAGTTCTGAGGCTTCAGCAGTTCTGTTCTTGGTGGACGGGCGACGGCTCGGACCAGCTGCCACCCCTGCTTCCATGCCCTGTTTCGGTGACCCTTTCTCTGCAGGGCTTTGGTTGCTCTGGGCTGTTGGTGAAGAACCAGTAAGCTGTCATCAAGCCCGAAAGAAGCGAATAAGTCGGAGTCCTCGGTTATGGTATCACGTGCCCCCCTTGGCAAAGTCTCTGGACGGTGGAGGGAGTTTAAGTGACGCTGCCCTGAGTTTAGTTAAGCCAATAGGTTGACTCATCTTTGGGCCAAACCAGGTATAAATATTCTTTTTCCTTCCCTTTTGCACTTTGCTCCCACCCCAGATTTCAGCAACAAGAAACCCAGTCAATCCATCACCGTGTTTACAGAGCAGCCACTGAGATCTACTCCGAAGGCCAGCTCTTTGGAATTCCATAGAATTCCTTTCATGGTTCAATCATGGGAAAAGCAGAAGTCATCCCATATGATCAGTACATTACAGCGAACAAGACCGCCGTCATTAAACCTGCAGTCATCTCTGAATAATCATAACTGCCATTGTGATTTAAAGATGTATGATTATGTTAGTATAGGGGGGCAAGAAACATTTTTCAACAAACAAATCTTACAATCTTAGACTGTAGGGAAAAAATTATACAATAAAACGATCAGAATGCTAATTGATGTGGAATGAGCCGAGTATTTAAATATTCATTATAACACTCAGTTCAGCACTTTGGACAGCTCAAAACATCCAGATGTAAGTGTTGGATTTGCTTGACGTCGTCATGGGTGCACGTGACACCTACCATACATTGTGTGACATGCACGACTTGTCCAGAAACATGGAGAGATATGACAGTCTGGAAGTTAACAGAAAGGGAAAGGTCAGGACAGCAAAAAAAAAAAAAAAAAATCAGTTCACGAGACAGCGACACAAGAAAGATGACAAACGAAATCTGATTAAGACGAAACATGGGTGAATAGAAGGAAATGATTTGCGTTCCGTCGTCACTGCAGTTTGGAGAACGACGGCCTGTCTGATGTCTGTTATCTGTTCCAGCTGTGCTCCCCCCTCACTTTTGACCTCCTAAGTAATGAGATATGAAAGGATACAACCACTTATTTACACAGCCGACGTACGTCGTGTTTAACACCAGTCTTTAGTCAGAGCCTTGTTTAAAAAACAACTACCCTTAAATGATTTATGGATTATCTCATTGCATGCGGCCTTAGGTAGAAAGAAAAATCGCATTATGTTAATTCGCAAGGACTCAGCATGTGACGTTTTTAATGTCTGTGGCTACTGTCTGCTGTTGGCAAGCAGATCCACGTTAACGTCAGCGGGGCCTGCAGTTTTGCATGAGACGTATTTCAGCTGCAGTAAATCCAACGTTTTAATAATGTTTGTCACTAAGCAGGAACCTAGGGTTGGCCTGAAGTAAGCTGGAGTGAAATATAACAGATCCCGCCAATCTTTGGCAATACTTTTACTGGAAAGAAAGTCAGTGTGGGTTTCCATTTTTTTTTTCCATTGTTTCACGTTGTTTGCCTCAATCTTTGAATCCATCGATCACAAGACAGTTATTCGCTGGCAGAATCGAAAAGGAGGGTTTCTTCAGTTGCCATCGCCAGCCTGTGACCCTGTTCAGAAATGGCCGCTGCTTTGCTGTAGAGCGTTGACTGCTCCTGCTGTCCCATGGCTTTGTGGGGATTAACACAGGTTCTCCCAGGAATGTCAACTTTTGCCCCAGTTACCCAAATCATTTTTTTGGGGCTAGTGTTTATCCAAATGAGGGCACTATTGCTTAAGCATCTGAGGCTTCTAAACAAGCCCCAAACACAGAGGCTCTGACCATACAGGATTAGTACCTGGGGAAGGCAAGCTTCTAAGATGAAAGAACTTGTCCCCCCCACCACCACCCCTCAAACAACCTTGGAGCAAACAAATTTCTTCCAAATTTTCAGTCTAACTCTAACTCTAAGCCCCCCCATTGCTTCTTGTCTGACCGGTTTTGTTACCAGGAGACAGGGAAAACACTTTGCGTTCACTGAGAAATCATTCAGGTGTGTTTATATTCTGTGGTTGGGCCGTTTTCACTGCAAAATGGCAAAGTCATCTATGGAAACATCGTTTTCCACAGTCTGCAATGGAAGGCGTCTGGGACTGAACGGCATTGTGGGAAAAGACTTAACGAGTTTGCGAAAGATTCGTCATCAGCTTTGAATTTGTGAGTGAAGGAAATAATCTAAGGGTGAGTTTCTCTATTGGCCTACTAATTAAAATCATTTTTGTAAAAAGACAGCAGCGAACTGATGCCAGTATTTGATGTTCCACAGCCATGGGGGAAACCAATCTCTCTTTACAAATTACATCATTAAAATCCACATATGCGTGAAAACAAAAAAAAAAAGACCACCAGATCTGACATTCCGTGCTGGATAGGGATGAAACGGAAAAGGGTAATCAAATCTGAGTGTCATATCAAGAGAGCTCACCTGACTGTAGATGGTTACAGAGGGGTGTGGAACTCACCGCGACGTCGGGTTTTCCAAGCTGAACCGGTCGAATGACGGTTGACACTCCCGAGCAGCGCTTTTTTCTAGCAAGCCTACCAAATAAAACTTTTTTAAATATCAAAATGGCTACACCATGAGAGTTTATATTATACAGCGCATCTGCAGAAAAATGGACTGGTCTAGTAATGAATTTATTTATAAAATAAATAAACAGCTGTTACTGACTAGGTCTCGATCAGTCTAAACGGGGTCAGATAAAGTAATAGGTACATCCTTCTCAGCATTAGAGAAACACATGGCAGCTAAATTAAATCTTGTATTTCATATCCGTGTAAATGAAATCCTGATGTTCATAACCAAACCCTGAAATGCATGGAGCTAAGAACAAGCATATTATTAGAGACTTTCTCTCTGAGGCTATTGTATATTGGTAACACAAAACAAACGATAAATGCCTATTAGCTTTCGTCTGCTTAAAAAGGCATGCAGTTCTATTCTGAACGTGCCTAGAATTTCAACAGTAGAGGATGGGCTGCTTGTATAATCCTGTCCTTCACCTCAAAATTGCCCCTCGAGGGCTTCCAGTGGAGCCAAAGTCCACATGAGCTGATCGTGGGAACCAGATCGCTGGAGCTTTGTGCGGTACCTTCATTACAACCGACTCGACATCCTGAGCTCCACCTTGATGGAGGTTAGAGATGCTCAGTCACTTATGTATGTCCCTAAGCATCTAACAGATGGGGGAGAAATGATGACAAATTTCTGAGCCAGATTTACGGCAGGTCTGACAGCAGCGGTTGCTATATAGTAAGAGTACAGATCCAACAACCTTGGCCAGCGAGGATCCGTTGGATTTTCTTTTTTGGCCTTGATTACATTTTGCATGTGGTCTCACAGTTTCACGTTAGTCAACCATTCATATAGCCTGCATTCAGACAGAAACTTTGCAGGTTATGAACGTCTTACAATAAACCATAACTGGACCACACCAATGGATCGCCATACTCCACTGTCAGACCTATACCTGCATTCCACAAAGTTGTTTAGTGCCATCATTAGATTCTCAGATTATGGTAATTAATGAATCGTTCAGTCCACTGCAAGTACAGCAAGTTTTTGGAATTTAACAGCAGAGAGACGGGGAAATAGGAAAAAACGAAGATACAATTGTTCACTGTGGTCAACCAGCACATGGCTGCTAACTATCCATTTAAAAACATGCTAACGATGTACTTTAAATAAACATAACTGTGGCCATGAACTGGATAAGTGGTTGAAAGAGAATTGGTTAAAATAAATGTGAAACCAAGGCTGTTTTCTCCATCAAGAAACTGTAAGATTTGGCTGTGACATTATGGAGGTACGACCAAAGCGATCCAGTGGAGCAGAACTGGGATTTAACTCTCAGCCGAACGCATACAGCTTTCAGAGAGTCAAGGGTTGAACTAAGTTTACATGAAAATAATTTTTCTTTCTTTCCTTCCTTTCTTCTGACTTGCAGACAAGAAAAGGATCCGGTAATTAGCCAACGTAACCACATCCTTATTCCTGTTACAATTTCCAAAAGTTTTTTGTTCATCTCTTTTGACAGTCTTAAATACATTTCACTCTCAATTAAAACTTGGCAGGTCGTGCTGGTACCGGAAAGCAGATTTATTTAATTACGCTGATTGCATGAAAAAAGTTAATTCCGCACGAGAGAATCATAATTACTTTTTTGTTATGTGCATTCATGAAAATCCCATTGTCTTCCTCATTTCCCCACACATCATACATCATACACACAAACTAAAATATGAAAACTGCCTTACGGCAACAATATAACACGATACAATAACAAAAATTATGTTTAAATTTACAAAAAAGTCAATAATGAAAAAGATACATCTAAGGAGGACATATTATCAAGTATTGATCCTCCAGTGTTAATCTTATTTGCTTTCACAGCTGCTCCTGATTTCTTGGGATTATAACGCACATTAAAGACATTTTTTGTGACAATGGAACGCATCCAGTTGCGGGTGCGTGAAGCTCTTTGTGGACACGGTCTGCCCTCATGTGGTCACCATTAACGTGCCTTTATGGTTTCACCACTGGTCACACCGTCACCTAGAACAGCGAAAGAACAGATTTAATCCCAAGCACCTAGGAGTTTAGGGAAAACCTTATGAAGCCCCCAAAGCATTTCTCCCAGTACATGACCTTTCGTATGGAACTGTGTATTTAAAACTTTGGTTCTTCATTCTTATAGTTTTGGATATATGGATTTTCGATGCCAAGCTTTATTTTGAACATACTTCCTATATTTCAAACTCCTTGAAGAAAGGAGAGTATAGGCCTACGGATCCATATAACCAGTACCAGAGACTGTTAGCTCAGTAATCTCGGCAGAAAAAAAAAACATTCATTTGTGAGTGGGACTGCCTAAAAGAGTCTTTGTTTTCTGTACCTCCAGTGTTTCACGAATTGTTTGGTCTGTCGTTACGAATTTCACGCAGGAATGAACGTACAGATGAATTCGTGTCGACGTGGTGGCAGAGCTCGCCTGGACCACGTCTGGGCCAAATCCACATCACAGGAGTCGGCCGAACCATTTCAGAGCAGTGCTGTGATTTTCATTACCGGGGGAACAGGTCTCCCTCACCCCACACGATCAGCTACAACACCGTGAGAATAATACTTCACTTTTAAATGCGGCCTGCGGGGGTCTCCGGGGGTCACGTCACCGCCAAACCGCCCGATGGAAGGGGACGATGCCTAGACGCCTCGCCATCCCCTGCACGGTCCATCAACCGTCTGACTAGCAAACGTCTGTTTTTAACACGGTCCAGGGGTGTAGGTTTGCCTCGAAAGTTGGTTGGGAACCGAAACAATTGCGAGCAACTGCTTCAATTACACATGTAAAAGCTGGTGGGGATATTTTCAGATTTCCTGAAAGCTGGTCAGGACTTGTCTTTATCTAAATCACGCTGTATCGCTCTCTCTTAAGTGTTCGGATCTTGATTTTTTTATGTTGCAGCAAACAAGACACATGCAACAAACAAAGTTTACGTGTAAGATTAATCGTATTTAAACTGTGTGCCAGATCTAAATATTGAGCATACACTGTGCGAGGTTTGACACGTTTTTTCTGGAATCTTCTACAGCGTACTTTTCCGGTTTAGTCATAGTTGAACTCACACTGTCAATTTATTGTTTTACAGAAAACATTTTTAATTAAACACATGCTATTTTCCCGGGACTATTTTGTCACGAGCTGGCCCTAATTAAACAGAAGTCACATTTGTATAAACTCATGGCAAATAGCAACATGAATTATGTCAATTGAAGTATTTTTCTAAAAACTGTTTTGAATTTCTGTCTCTAGCTAATATTTTAAAAGGCCTGTACTGACCATCATGGGGTTAATGGTTAATGGATTTCTACAAATGAATAGAAAAGGGTAAACAAAGCTTTTCATGGGTTTCCGTTGGACTTTGAAGAAGCATGAACGAACGCAACTCACAATCAACGCTCTTTAATTCACTTCCAGATTGTTCTGGTAACTGCTAATTGTTAGCTACATTTATGTCATTTTCCCATAATACATTTACAGCAAGAGTATTCATCTGCTCAGTGTTTCTGCATGGACAATTGGTAAAGATAATTTCATAATTGTGGTCGCAAAGATGACGTGTGTCTGTGTTCCCTCGTAAAAATGTTACTGAACAACGCATGACTTCGAAGGTTATGCGATCAGCATATCATATCGGGTATTTCTGAATAATTAACATTAATCATTATTATTAGTTATCATTAAGAAGATGATGATATGGGGAGGAAGAGGATGAGGAAGAGTATACATGGTACTTTATAGGTTAGCGGGTATGTAAGAAGTATACAATTTCTTTCTATGTCACATAGCATAGCTCACTTTTGTTCCAGTTACCCAAAATGCACTGCCCTACTTTCAGCAGTTCTAAAAGACCGTCTGAAAGGCCCCTCAATCTATTCTTGTGGGTGTGAAGTGGCTTTAAATGAACGCATTAGCGAGGCCGTGGTGGTGCTGAACACCGCTTAGCAGATGTCTCTCACCGTCATCCTGCAAAGGAACCTTCAGTACTGGTTATGTGGAGTCACTCTCCAACCTCCCTGGTGGAACAGGCCCCTCAGTTCAGTGGTCTCTTTATTCCATGGGTGGTCTCTAGCATACAAATTTATGACACTGAGTCATGAAAAAATATTTTTTTAAAAAACCACACTCATTTTATTGGTAGCCTCTTCAGAGACCAATCTGGTGAGCTGGCCAACCAAGAAGCCAGTATTTTTTTGTCACTGTTGTTCATCTGGTTCTATGACCACCTCGTACTGCACAGCAACTATTTGCTCAGGGCTTATCTGATGTTGCTGTGTAAATTATTTATAATACAATAAAATTCCCAAATACAAAACACTCACTAGATTTACTCAAGCAGTCCTCTGATAAATGAACCTTGACATTTTTTTCTCTGTGGAGCAAATAAAATTTCATGAGTACGTTGGCTGTAGATGGGTAGTGTAAACAGTATTTCACCCTTGACAAAAGCCTGTCCAACATTAACGTAAGTGACTGACATCAAAGGCAGTTTGTTCTACATTAAGATGCCTGAAGATGAGCAGGCAGTGTCAGGTTTTTCAGTGAACAGAACGGCCTGGAGATCAGGTTCTGAAAGTCTTCCAGCTGCAGGATTTTCAGCACTCTCTGACGTGCAAATTGTGCACAGGCTTCCAAAACACCTTCCCAGTTCATAAGTCTGTCTGGCATTCGAGAATCTCCTTGGATCGAACTGGAATTCTCAATCCCTTCAGTATTTCAAATTGGCTCTTTTGGTAAGATTTTGACTAATCCTCCTGTTAACACCAACGGAAAAACAGCACAAACAATCAGAAGGCTGCTGACCACCTCTCAATCGAGAAAAAGTTCAAGCAAAACACACAAATTTCCCCAGCAATGGCCTCTGCGTGGTCCTGCCATTCTTACATTTCCTTGGCGGGCATCGTTCAGGAAGAGAAGGTGTAAACCTCGAAATGTGAGTCCGTACAGTTCTCTTACATCTGAGGAATTCCATTTCAAATGACCAAGACCATAAAGCGAAGCTGTGTTCTGCTTTCTGTCACCGTCATCACACGCTTACAACCATGGCAATCGAGGATGACCCAACCATGGTGGAACCCAGAATCCCATTGTCGGAATCAATGACCGTGCGTAAATAACTGACCATCCATGTAGGATGGTATTAATTAGCTTTGAAAGCATATTTTCCGAACGTTGCTTGGTGGTAACAGGAGGAAAAGCCATGAAAGAGAACATGCGAAGAGAAACCATGGCTGAACACAAGACAACTTACAATTATGGCTTACGTAGA
Organism: Gymnarchus niloticus; assembly: GCA_009936485.2. Lineage (NCBI taxonomy): Eukaryota > Metazoa > Chordata > Actinopteri > Osteoglossiformes > Gymnarchidae > Gymnarchus > Gymnarchus niloticus. Next base: position 408,430 of record JAACJT020000066.1, on the reverse strand, counting down.
AGAAGAAGTTGTATCACTATAGTCCAGTGATGCTACAGTATTCTCAAAAGAGATTTCTAAACATCTAGTTGAGAAAGAGGAAGTCTTTATGACTGTATTCCTGCTCTAACTGAAGAGTAAGGACAGGCGAGGACTTTGAAGTGGCCATCATGAAATTGTGGGGCATAAATGTCTCTCACGTGAAGCACTGCAGGAATGCAGAAGTTCAACTAAATGAAAGTAGGAAAGAGTCTGCTGTGACTGATGTATTAAAGACACATGATACAGAAGGGTCAGCAGAGCAAATCAACCATAAAAGGCAACAAGGACACCACACACGTATGTTTAAAGGCACGAGATGACACATCCGCACACTGTGCCTTCTGAAAGTCGCACCAGACGGTACAGAGAAAACGTGGGCAACCATGCATGGCGAGCGTCACTGGCTTTCATCTTCCTTAATGCCAAACTCGCATGGCCCCTCAATTCAGCGATCATGATGCGGGCAACTGTCACGTCATTACCTGCAAGTGCACCCATGTCAAGGCCACAATTCTATATGCGTCTGTCGCATTGTGCATAATGGAGAGGAAGCCACATGCACAGACCAGAAATTGTTGAGACGTTTGCATGTGGTCAAAGTATTATTGTAAACACGTTATACATATGAGAAGCAGGTAGGATTCGATATCTGCCACCTGAAGACTACTGGTTTAGAACAGTTTTAGCTGTAGGGACTTAAAGTAGGATACTGACCTAGAATTTACTGCAGTAAACAGTCTCTTTAGCTGAAAACAAATAACCAGTTAACTGTAATATTTGCATATAGCAGGGGTGTCCGCAAAGGCCCAGTGTGGGTACAGGTTTTCATTCAAACCAGGAAGGAGCCACACTTGATTAATCAGTTGAGCTTGGCTTTCAATGAACTCAGATGTGGCTTCTGCTTGGTTGGAATGAAAACCTGCATGCACGCCGGCCCTTTGCAGATAAGATTGGACACTCCTGGCATATAGGATGGACTGGCACAATATCCAGAATGTTCCAGAGCCATGTACTGTCTGGGACAGGCTGCAGGCTTCCCCATAACCCTAACCAGGATAAACATTTATTTGGAATTAGACATGTCACACGATTAACTCCCAAAGTGTGGAGGTCAACAGACGAAGGACACGCCACCCAATGAAGTTCAGCAGAACTGTCAGACCTTGCAGTGAAGTGCAGTGAAACCCTTGTGGAGAAGGAAGCTGTAAAACCAACAGGACAAGCTACCACAAACAAGCTGACATGACAGCCAGCTGGGTACAGTCAAAATGGCAAACTGTATTTTATAGAACGTGACTCACACATCAACCCTTTTTTTTAAGTGACAAAAAATGACCTAAGGCAGTGGCTCTCTATCCAGTCTTCAGGCCGGTCCACATTTTTGCTATGTTCCACCAGCAAGATATGTGAACTTGTGATCTGATGATAGCATCCATGATGACCTGGCTTAGATGTGCAGGTGGTGAACTACGTATGAATCAGGTCGGGGGTTGAGGGGCTCAGGATTGGGCTGAGAGCCCCAGCCCCAAGAAAAACTTAGAGAACTTTAAGACTAAGCAAAAGCAGGTTCTAACAGCCTCTAATAAAGGAAGAAGGGTCTTTCTATGGGTTCCTCACAAAATTGGGCTGAGAAAGCAACACCTCCATTACTGAAGGAAAGCAAAGACAACCTCCAAGACTGTTTGAACTTAAATTTTATTGTTCTCTTATGGTCCTTCAGTAAAGCCGTGTTCAGAGCTAATCTTCACTCTACTTGATGCCGCTGTTGCTCATGGTCTGGGCTCGGCAGACGCCCTTGCCTTTGACCTCGAAGGCTGCTCCCTTGTAGGTTGCCACACACCGGTCGTCTGTACGCAGGTTCGGCTGCACCTGCTCCCACACTTTTTTCTTGGGGTTCAGCTCTTTGTCGGGCTCCCCTGCAAGAGAAGAACCGCGGTCATCCTGGGGTCAGACCTCCTGTGTACAGATGTTTCCAGGTTTGCATCGCCAGGGAAGCGTTTGTCTTATGTTGATTAACCTGATGTTCCAAGCAAAACGTTTTCAGCTGTACAAAAAGAGGCACTTTAGAACTGCTACCAATGCAAGACCCCATCATTACAGGGTTTAAACTTCAATATCATCTAAGGCCTCAGCTCCACAGTCAGTTCAGCAGGTCGCTGGGTAGTGGTAGCGGGGGGATGTTACCGGGGAAACCCTGGAAAGTGATCCGGTCTCCAGGTACCGCTCCGTGGGGTGGGTCCAGGATTTCTACTTTATCTGGTGAGCTGGCACACATCACCATGGCTTGGGAGGTCACCCCTCTCATCTTGGCTGGCTTCAGGTTACACAGCAGCACTGCCATACGGTTTTGCATCTTCAACAGAAGACAGAACTACATGACCAGCTGCCTGGTTTGTCTCAAATACCAGGCCGCCACACAAATGCATCCATCCACCCAGCAGAGGGCACGGACGAGAGGACACCCTGGACAGTACGATAAACATTCAACAACCCTAAGATCAGAAAACGCAGGCTGGTGAATTACACCTATTTCATAGCATAGCTGCCATTTTTGGATTTACCACTGGAATTCAAGGCATTTTACTGCCACCAGATTTTATCGCAGCCAGTGCTGCTTTATTGCGTGAGGGAGAGCTCTGCTCCCCATCCGTCAGTAAACCCCAACACAGAATTATTTTGCCCATACTCAAAAAAGACACTCTCTGTAAACATGCAGACGAAACAGTGATGGCTGTGGAGGAGGAGGAAAGAATGTCACATTACAACAACCCCCCCCCCCCCCCCCCCCCAATCCACAAAAAAACCAAGCATTTCCAAGAAGTGCCGCTGCGCCCCCCCCATAAGCCCAACTTTAGGGGGTGGGGGGGGGGCGCGTAAGCGGGGGGGGCGAAAAAACC
>JAACJT020000066.1:384187-395783 GCA_009936485.2 Gymnarchus niloticus | reverse complement strand
AGGGGGAAAGAGAAACGGGGGGAAGAGACGGGGGGGGGGGGGGTGGCGAAACAGTGCGCGGCAGGCTAGGCCCACGGAGGGGGGTGAAGAGGTGGGGGGGGCAGGACAGGCTCACTTCAGCCAAAATCAGTTTAATGCGTGGAATCGTCTCCCAGCCCCACTAACTGGTTTATGACCATGCAAAGCCTCCCAGGTGGGTTTTCCCCATACAACCGCGCTTGTCACTTTGAATTCCTGACCCATATCAAAAAATGTAATAACTCTTGAGGTCGACAGTAAATCGTCATTTCAGGTGACGCTCATTTCCACCCGATTACAGCAAATGTGACTGACAACATTTTATTTACCGTCTCTTAACCATCTAAGGCTGCGTTCGGTCGGTATTGGGGGGGGTTTCTCCCTGCTGGTTACGGGTCTGACACCCGCAGTCACTATAAACCACACAAATAAAAATAAATATCCGGGAGTAAGGTCTGTTCTGGACCCCCCCGATCCCTATGCCCACCGGGTTTTTCTTACCGCTTGACTAAGTTCGCCGTCGCGGACTCCGCAGCTCGACATCCATTCGAATCGATCGGCTCACACGAAGCTAGGACCCAGCAAAAGGGAAAGAAGACGTCAAGGGGCCTTTAAAAGAGCTGCCCGTGGCCTGCCTGAATACACTGGCTATTATTCATCACAATTCCTAGTAAAAACCGTAGTTTATTCTAACACACAGAAAACATTAAATAGACATATGACATAAAAGTTTAAACCTAAAAGCGTCATGTAAGAGGTCTGTACAGTTAAACCCTAAATACTGCATTTAAAACTTAGGCATACCAAGAGCCAACCCTAAGCTAGAGCAAGAACTTTCAATCAGAATAGTTAACTCAATGCACTTTTTTCGATATTTATCGTCTGCCTTACAACGTGGATGTAAATGTTTAGGATAAACACTGAAGCATATTATTTCGCGTTACTATTTCAAGTTCCCCCACCCTAGTGTAAGATATTGACAAATTGCATCAGCCATTATCCATAAATAACTGGCTCGTTAGATTCTCAGAATTGCCGTCCTATTAAAAATGTATCACATATGTAGTACGGCAGCTGATTTTGTTACAGGCGAGTTTAAAAAAATACTTCTTATTTCAACAGAAAGACTGAGAAAACGACGCAGTGAGATGACGTAGGGCGACCCACATCCACGCATGCGCAGTCGCTGCTGCGTTAGGGGAAGAAATTTTGACAGTTTCTGACAGCGATGAAGTCATGAGTGAGTAAATCAGTATATCTCCCCGATGAGGAAAGCCTTCCTGCCAAGGTAATTCGAATGATATCGAATGCTTTTTCTTAAAGTCATGTCGTTCACGGCTTTTGGTGGCCATTTACACATTGACCAGGTACTCGAGGTTGTGTGCAACCATCATAGTGGAGAGAGTAACGTTATAATAGCGTTACAGTGGGTCGTGCATGCAGTTCTGACTGTTTTTATAAAGTCAGACAGTAATAACAGAAACAGGATGCCTTTGTTTTGTATTTAACGCTGGTGCAGTGCTCAGTGCGGCTGCCTCGCACTTCTGGAGTTGTGGGGTCGAATCCCGCCTCCCTTCGAGCGGCCCTGTCTGTGTACGTAGAGTTTGCATGTCCTCCCCGTGCTGTGTGGGTTTCCCTTTCACCCATTAGCGTTTTAAAATTGGTGAGTACTTGTTTGACTCTGTGACTGGCTGTCCAGCGTGTCCCTAAGTTGCCTGGGACAGGTTCCAGACCCCCTGCGACCCTGCACCTGATGAGTGGTTTGGAAGGTGGATGTGCTGTATTGCTCCAGTTTCCTTACGGTGATTCAGAAAGCCCCCCCCAGTCAACAGCAGATACTGCATTTGTCTGAGTATTAGGCATCATGGGTAAATGTGTTCTCGTGAATGCCACCAATATCTAGCTGAATCGGATGCACCCACAAAGCTTGAATGTAACAAATGAAAACGCTAGAGATATTTCAAGTCATCTGTTTCAGACTGCTGGATAACTCAAAGCGCTGTCTTGAATTGCCTTTATCATCTTCGCAGGACTGTGCCGCCACCATGCTCCCTCTGAAGGATGCCCAGTTGGGAGCTTTCACCTTCTTCGCCTCGGCTCTTCCGCATGACGTCTGTGGAAGCAATGGTCTGCCTCTCACCCCGAACTCCATTAAGATCCTCGGCCGCTTCCAGATACTGAAGACCATCACACATCCCCGGCTTTGTCAGTATGTTGACATCTCCAGAGGAAAGCACGGTACTTCCCAGCCCTTTGTGACTTCGTACAAAAGCTATTTGGCAACGATTGATTCGGTGCATTCTAATATCATACGTTGTGGTCTGTCGTTCATTTAAACTGTTAAAGTTGGCCGGTGTCACACTCTTAACTCCTCCGGCTGCAGTCTACAGATTATGTGTTGATTACCTGCAACATAAACCTCCACTGTGGCTTTTTTACAGAAATGTCAGACAGGTGCAACGTCATCTTTATGTTTCCGCTGTAACTTCTGTCTGTTTGAGTTCAGCCCACACTTAGAAATTTATGGGATATTTTACTGTCTTTCACATGATGATTTGTGAGGCCTTTGAAGTGTGAGGCTAATATCATATTTTCAGCAGAATAATGCTTGTAGTATCCCCAGAAGGAATCTTGATAGACCATGAGCTGTTGTTTACATGAGAGGAAGTGACCATTTCTAGTGAATTCAAGGCTTACTCAGAGCTGATTTATATACTTGTTTTATTATGACAAGCTGAGTCAAACCATTTTTATGTGGATTTCTTTTCCCAAATCTTTTTATGGTTTCCTGTTTTTGGTCACTTCTCTGGTCGTATTATTTAATAGCCATTTTTTAGTTTGGTTTTTTCCTTTCACTGCCTGGGTTGTGGGTAAACTGTGTGTTTTCATCCGGCTCTTTGTCCCTCTAGAGAGGCTGATTGTTGTGGCTGAGCACTATGAAAATAGCTTGGAAGACTTCCAGAAACAGGGTAAATCAGCAAGGTAAAAACAAAAAAACTCTGTAATGAAATAATATTTGTAAAAGGGATTTCCAAGAAAAATGTTTTTCAGATTTTCTTCATCCTGCATGAGTGAAGGACATTGTATGACATGTCGTGGATGGGAGATTTTTCGCTTGTCTGTCTGACTTCACCACAAAGACATTTCTGTTCCTGTATGTGTTTCAAGTGTAGAATTTATGTGCGTTGGAAAATTGTCCATGTTTCCCCCCCCCCCCCCATTTCAGCTGCTGCATGTGTTTTTTATATTCTGTGATATTGTTATAAAATAATTTCACCCAAGAATTATAGGGGGCTCTATAAACAGTAAAACAGTCAAGTCATGGTGCTTGTGGAGAATACTGTGGCACATGCAAATTTTATTACATACCAAAGCAGAATAAATCATTTGTAATGGATTTGTACTCCAGTAAAAGTACAGCGCTGCAGTGGAATTCCTTTAAACTGACAAATTCTGGGTTTCCTGCGGCTGTATATCCACGCTTATGTGAACGCAGTAAGTGGCCTGGTATCATAGGAAAAGACGCGAAGGTCAAACGGAGTACCCCCAGTGAGCGTGGGCTTGACCTGTGGTTCCTTTGTCATTTTCTTGATTTGTATGTGAATGCTAGTGTACGATGCCCCGGAGGAGCTGGAGGGAACACAAGCTGTGTTGTTCTCTTCTTGCCATCTGGTGGTGGAAGTGCATCATTTCGCAGCTGTTTTCCTTGTCTTCATTTGTCCGTTATGATTTCTAAATGACCTCCTTTGGCTGGTTTTTATAAAGGAATGACACCGATCGAGTGTACTGGTGGCTTTGAGGGTGCTGCTTTTCCAGAGCTCTGCTCTGTGTACCTGCTTGGATTTTGTCACTGAGTATTTTTTCTGATCCTTATATTTAGCTTTTTAAGTAGATAATAAAGATTGTGTGTTTGTGTGTGTGTGGGGGGGTATGCAATGTTAAAATTCAGAGCCAGATTAATGTGTAAATATGGTTTAACTCTGCTGAGATGCATCAATACATATGATTATAAATGATCATTTTCATGTGTACAGCTTCTCTATTTTAGTTCTGACGGTTTAACTGGCTTTTTCTGGGTACAACAGCGGTTGCCTTTCCAGCATGTAAACTTGCCTTTAGCTGGCCAAAATGATACCTATAAGCTGAGTCCAGGTGCTTAACCCACCTGCTGCATTCTGCTGCAGCCCCATGAAGGTGCTGCAGATCGCCTACGAGGTCCTGGAGGGTCTGGACTTTATGAATAAGCATGGACTTGTGCACAGAGCGCTTGGACCTCACAACGTGCTCATGGACATTAAGGTGGGCCTGGGGGATGCACCGTAACTCTGCAGAAGGACAGGCAGGCTACGGTCCTTTCCTGGAGACGTGTATGACTATGCCGTGTTCTTCTGCCTCCCCCAGGGCAATGTTAAGTTGGCCAAGTTCGGTCTGTATCACATGACTGATCATGGAGCCGACGTGGACTTCCCGATTGGGTAAGAGGCTGTTTTTCTCTTTCCTGTTGAAGGCCATTGGAGGATCCTGAAGCAACGGTTGTTCTGCTGAACGATTAATGTTTAGGTGGAATGCCTGGTACACGTCTGACCTTTGGTGTGTCTTTTACTGACAGTGCAGGAAAATGCTGGCAAAGATGGAAGCACTTAAGTGGATTAGAGTTGTTCTTCATGTTCTTCCCGCTCTAAAGTTGCATCAATATTTCATAATGACAAATGAGAAAGTAATGCTTCTCAACACAAACGGGCCATATAGAATATGTATTTGACGTTGACTTATTGACACCTGTTGTTTGTTTGGTATTAGAAAATCCATCCTTATTTTGAACAGTAAATGAGCCGAGAGCTCCTTGAGTTTGACAAGCTGCTGGAAAACGTGGTTCAGAGTTCTGCTAAAGAGTCTTCAGTAGGTCTGAGGCAGACCAGAGCTGTTCTACAATCAGGAACCTTGTAATGTTATCAGCAGATTGCCTGCCATCCTTTCATGCATATCAAATGTGTTTTTTTCCTACATTGTGCTGGTGTAGAGGCTGACCGTTAAGCTCCCTTCCATGCTATGCGTCCCAGCCCTTAGCGGGGGTTGGGGGCGAATGTTTGTTAGTGTCTGACCCCTCGCCCTGCGATTCACTTGCAGGTACCCCTCCTACCAGGCTCCGGAGGTCATAGTCCAGGGCTGTTTCTACGCCAGTGACCCCTCCCACGGCGAGCCCCCCCGCACCTCGGGACCGAAGGTGGACGTGTGGTCACTGGGTGTCCTGCTCTTCGAGCTGTGCGTGGTACGACGGACTCTTTATTGGGCTGTGGAAGACTCCTGTCTTGAGGACATGTCAAGCCTTGCTTTTTGTAGATGACTCATTGTGTTAAACTTGGTCCTGTTTGTTTTAATCGCCAAATTGCTAATCGTCAGGAGTAGGTGGTGATCGTGTAACCGGAGTCTGTCTTTACTTCCTTTAAAAAAAACAGGGCAGACGACTCTTCCAAAGTTTTGACATAAGTGAGAGATTAAAATTCATCCTGACATTGGGTGAGTTTTTCTCATTTACACTACAACATGATTTCTTTTCCACAGAGGCATTCTGTGAATTCAGGGAAATGAAGATGTGAGGGTTTTTTGTTGTTTTTTTGGCCTTGGTTTATCAAACTTCATTAGAACTTTCCAGACTGCTGTCTTTGTTCTGAGTGCTCAGTCAATCATTCTGCACCTCCAGTCCATCCGTCATCAAATTGGGGGGGGGAGATAATTGTCTCCAGTAAGACGTTTTGGTATCTGGCAGGTTTGTGTTGCTCTGCAGCTGACACTTTCTGGGTTATGGGTAACGAGTTGTAGGGTTGCATTTCCTGCGATCTCTTGGGGGCTGTGTGCTCATGAGAGCCTCTCTCTGGGTTCCAGGCTGCATGGACGACATCATCACGGTCCTGGCTGAGGAACACGGATGTTTGGAGACCATCAAGGTGAGCCGTCCTCCTCAGCGGAACTGAAGTCACTGTATGTGACCGTCTGAGTTGGGCTGACGGGTGCCCTGTCCTGGATGTCCACTGTCTCATACAAGCTTTCTTTATGTGCGTGCTCTTCCATGATTCTGTCTTCAGTAATACTGGCATTACCAGGTAATACATTCTCAGATGTACCTTTCCCCGGCTGACCCTGATCTATTTGTCTTTTGTCTCATAATTGCCCTTTTCTCTTTGTACTTGCAGATTAATAAAGTTCGTCTTTTCATTTTATGTATTATATTTATCTTGGGATTGGCTGCTACAACCCTGTGCTGGATAAGTGGTTATTGACGATGGATGGATGGATGAATTTAATCCTGCAGTATTAAATGTGAGCAGTCTAATCCAGTAGTATTACATAAAAACACGATTCCGGTGACATTTTGGCTTAGTGTCCCTGGCAAATGCCCGAGACCTTGCATGTGTACTGTAAGTCCCCCATCTTTTGGGCTTGAGGACTCTGTGAACGCTCCAGCCTGAACGAGACTCTTTAGGGCTTGAGGACTCTCTCTGTATGAATGCTCCAGCCTGAACGAGACTCTTTAGGGCTTGAGGACTCTCTCTGTATGAACGCTTCAGCCTGAACGAGACTCTTTTGGGCTTGAGGACTCTCTCTGTATGAACGCTCCAGCCTGAACGAGACTCTTTTGGGCTTGAGGACTCTCTCTGTATGAACGCTCCAGCCTGAACGAGACTCTTCTTGGCTTGCCTTGCAGGAGCTGCCCGACAACGTTATGTCGTTGCTAAGGAAATGCCTGACGTTTCTTCCATCTAGAAGGTAACAGCTCCGCATCACAATGGCTTGCCCTTCTCTTTTCCTTTCCTTCCCCGTAAAGATCGCTTCCGATTGCTTTCAAGGGAGAGATAATTTGAGCTTTTTTGTTGCCATGAAATCGCATTTGTGTTCAGAATACCAAAGTGATGGCTTGAAGCTTAAGGCAAAGTCCCAAGAAAAGACATGCACCTTTCTCATTATCATGGAATCTCTTGTACAAGGAAGGAAGGTCATATTAACATGAGAATGGTGGCCCAGACGGAGGAGATGCCTTCTCTCAGCCTGCGTTCAGTGCCTTCATTACTGCTGGGGCACGCCTGTCTGCCAACCAATCACTGAGCTTGCCCTCCTCCACCCGCAGGCCCACCCCAGCAGAGCTTCTGAGAGACCCCGTACTTCAGGAGGTCTCCTGCCTCTACACACCCTTCCGGAAGCCTGCTGGCCTTTTCTCCTCCACCCTGCGCTGTGCCCACCTGGGGCTGCCTGAGGAAATTAGCAAACTCTGTCAAGGTCTGCAGCCCCCCCCCCCCGAGGAGCGTGAGAGAGTGGATGGGGGATGGGCCTCAGACAGGAAGTAGAAGGCGAACATAGAGACGACCATGTGCACAGAGGATTAGAATACAATAAAACATGTCCACCTGTAGCTACGATCACCCTCATTTTCTGGTATATCTCAGATGCCCACTTCAGTACAGCTCTGCTGGCCTGTTGGAATTAAGAAGAATGACCTTATATGAATGGGTGGGGAGGGGGATTCGATAACCCTAACTTGTTCCGGGGTCATCCAGATGACAGGGAGGACTACCTGGCCGAGAGGTCCATCGACGAGGTCTATTACCTGTGGTGCTTGGCTGGGGGGGACCTGGAGAAGGAACTCACGAACAAGGGCATCATCCAGTCCAAGCCCCCCGTGTGCACACTACCCAAGTAAGCACCTTCAGCTCTTCTGTGTGGTGTGTGCTGGGATTTCCCAGACACTCTTCGCACTCAGGGCTTTCTCAGAGACGATCCATGTTTCCTGTGCGCCCTATGGAAGTTGAAGACCGTTCACTGCCGTTATTTTTTTATTTATTTTTTTTAATGCTGTGCCTTTAAATTTTTACATAAGTGCATGCTTTGGAGGCGTGAGTAAGTGAGTCACCGCACTTCAATGACGCACTCTGGAGCCCGGTTTGAGGAGCCCTGCTTTTCACCACGATCCCGTCTTTTGTCCCGCAGCTTCATTCTTGAGGACGGCGAAGCCTTTGGACAGGGCAGGGACCGCAGCTTCCTCCTAGATGACACGACCGTGACCTTGTCCCTGAACCAGCTCAGAACTGTGAGATCATCAATCTGTCCTGCCCCGTTAGCCTCCATCGATGCGAAGGGAGTCCTCAATCGGGAACTGCTGGGCGATGCTGTCTGTTACCAAGCTAAATACATATTAACTCACACTAACCCACAGTGCTGCTGGTCAGTCCTGCTGAGATTCACACGACTACTGGCTGCTTAGTCTAGTACAGCTTCTCCCTTAGATCGAATGGACCGGGAGTACCCCGTGGTCGAATGGACCGGGAGTACCCCGTGGTCGAATGGACCGGGAGTACCCCGCGGTCGAATGGACCGGGAATACTCTGTAGCAGTATTGTAATGGTACTTACTGCCGTAGTTCTTTGTCTTGTTCTGCACTTCATGGGCTTTGAGAGTTTGAACCAAGCCTGTTAAATTACTGGCTGTTTTTCTCCCCCTTCCCAGAGGCTGAAAGACGTTGCTGGGGAAGCATATTACCCGTTACTGGAGGACGAGTATGAATATTTCATTTTCTTCTGATTGCGTGATAGATGGAAAACCTTTCTGTGCCTCCTAGCTTTTCCATCTGTCTACGTTTATTACATCACCTCCTATATGTTTGGAGCATTCGGCCCTGCATTGTGGCTATCGAGCTGTTAACCCGTCGTCATTAAGTGATTTTCTAATTAGCTTTTAACCCGTTAAGCAGTGATGTCACCATCGGGGCCTTAATCTCCTTCTTGATGTTGTACCGTGCGTGTTACAGTCAGTCTCATGACCAGCCAGCGGTCCCGGTTTTTGGGGCTGAACAGTGACTTGCCTTCCCGAGTTACAAGACGGTAACATGCGACATTGATGGTGTGACTAAATGTCCTCAGGAGAGTAAAGCATGTCTGTTTTCGTTCAAAGCTTAACATGCTCCTGCCCTCCCGTCACAGGCAGGCCACCATCCCGCAGTCCAATAGCAGTAACGAGCTCCCTGCTGCCGCCACGTTGCCCCTGATCATCCGCGAGCGGGACACTGAGTACCAGTTGCTACGTATCGTCCTCTTTGACCGCCTCCTCCAGGTTCGCTCACCGAACGGAGGTCGTAGCCAGGCGCAAACAGGACCTCAGTCCAAACAAATGCTTGTATTCGCATTGGATTTTTAATAAAGGCCTCATTAGGCTAAGCCGTTGACGTGAGTAGCCAGTTTGGGCATCGCTGCTGACTGAAGGCTCCATCGTTCTTGGCCTGCTTTCCCTAGGCCTACCCTTATAAGAAGAATCTGGTCTGGAAGGAAGCCAGAGTGGACATCCCTCCGCTCCTGCGAGGCCTGGTCTGGGCCGCGTTGTTGGGTATCGAGGTGAGGAGGAGGTGTCCCTCTTGGGGTGGGGGTCACTCATTGAGGGTATTTGACAGCAGGAGTCTGTGCTTCTCTTTAGGGTGACATTCAGGCCAAGTATGACGGGATCGATAAGGACACTCCCATTCCTACAGACAGACAGGTGAATTGGCCATTTTGTTTTCTGAGCTCCGTACATGTTGGTCTGACATCTGGTGCCTCTCTCGGACCGTTCTGTGAGTTGTTATTTCCCTCCTCCCAGATTGAAGTGGACATCCCTAGGTGCCACCAGTATGACGAGCTGCTGTCCTCACCCCAAGGACACGTGAAGTTTCGACGTGTACTGAAGGCTTGGGTGGTGTCCCATCCTGACCTCGTCTACTGGCAGGGTGCATTTACACACACACACACACACACACACACACACACACACACACACACACACACACAGTCACCACGCCCCATGACGTAACTTTCAGAAGACTGGGTGTCCTTTTGTAATCTTTAACTGGGGGGTGGGGGGCGCTTGCTGCCGTGTTATGAGCATATGGCCACTAGATGGCAGTAATGACTTGAAGTTAAGGAGCTCTCCTCTGTAATTACTTGAAAACAAAATACTGTGTAATCCCATTGAATCACAGCAATTTGCATTTCTCTGATTTTCCTTTAATTCTTTGAAAGTCAAAGAACGATCATTTATTGTCTCCTTCCAGGTCTGGATTCCCTGTGTGCACCATTTCTTTACCTGAATTTTAATAATGAAGGTCAGTCTCCACCGATTGCATGCAGCCAGTTTTAATATTTTAGCTTACCCATAATGCCGCACTTGTCAGAGTTGGAGGAAAAGTAAAAGTTTGCAAGTGCAGATGAACGGCGCTGGTCAGATGATCTCTTATGGCTGAAGTGCTCTCTGCGAGCCACGAGCTTTTCAATCTCCAACCTGCTGTTTGTTGTCCAGCTCTTGCCTATGCCTGCATGTCTGCGTTCATCCCGAAGTACCTGTACAATTTCTTCCTGAAGGACAACTCTCACGTCATTCAAGGTGAGCTGTCTTCTTGGGCTTTTTATGGTAAACCGTAAGCTGTTCTCTGGGCTGTTAAGTAGACAAGAAACATGACGTGGGTGCATGTCCCCTCCAGCTCACGCAAAGGTTTTCAAGAGTTAAAGGGTCTGTCAAGTATGAGGTAAACTACTGGGTACATCGTCTGGAGTTCTGTTTACTTTTCGACCCAGAAGTGCATTAGTGTTCCACCCTGTTTAAAATGTCACCACACTGCTCTTATTTGTGTGAATTCTTTTGGACGTTTATAACAAACTTAACCCATCCAAATCCATGGGGGGGGGTGACTTCTGTGGGCCCATCCTCTGACATACGGGCCCAGATGAAGTCGTGGGTCCTCGGTGGGCCATCAGTGGGGGCTTGTGAATTGAGGCGTGCGCTTTTACGGGATAACTGCAGGAATGTAGCATTTATCCTCTCCATCAACATGTGGCAGATGTTTAGAGAAATCTCCAGGCTGCCAGAGTGTGTGTGCTGCTTCAAGCTGTCACACGCCTCAGCTGGAAGTGTGTGTGTGTGTGTGTGTGTGTGTGTGTGTGTGTGTGTGTGTGGGGGGGGGTTGATGCATTCTAGGGAGGGAATCTGCATTCCATCCATCCATCTTCCAAACGATTACCTTAGGCAGAAGTGTAAAGGGAGTCTATCCCAGGCAGCACAGGGCAGAAGACTGGGGTACACTCACTCACTCTCTCTCTCTCTCTCTCTCTCTCTCTCTCTCTCTCTCTCTCTCTCTCTCTCTCACACTCACACTCGCACACGCACACACACACACACACACACGCATGCGTGCATCCAGTCACACATTGTGGGGAATTTAGAGATGCCAGTTAGTCTGTGTGTGTTTGTGCTACGTGAAGAAACCACGGTTCCTGTGTGATGCAGTGAGAGGCTGTACCAATACCAACCCTGGCAGCGTGAGGCAGCAAACCCAGTTCAAAGCTGACACTTTTCAAGGAAATGTAGGGTAATATTGCAGTTTTTGCTTTGCATTATTGTCTTGGTAATTTAACCAATTCTGATGAGAGCCGTTATGGTTTAAGCTATTATATAGCAGCAGCAACCCCCATATCTCCTGGTTCTTCAGTTTATCTACCGTACCTCTCTGACTCTCCCTCTGTTTATCTACCGTACCTCTCTGACTCTCCCTCTGTTTATCTACCGT
>JAACJT020000066.1:341885-375890 GCA_009936485.2 Gymnarchus niloticus | reverse complement strand
ACAGGGCACAAGGCTGGGGTTCACCCTGGACGGGATGCCAGTCCATCACAGGGCACAAGGCTGGGGTTCACCCTGGATGGGGTGCCAGTCCATCATAGGGCACAAGGCTGGGGTTCACCCTGGACGGGATGCCAGTCCATCACAGGGCACAAGGCTGGGGTTCACCCTGGACACGGGGTGCCAGTCCATCACAGGACACAAGGCTGGGGTACACCCTGGACGGGATGCCAGGGCAAACAGTTTCATTTTCTAAATTTAAACAACAGTATAATGACTTTTAAAAATAAAAAAAATGATGCCTGACAGAAGCATAGCTAACGTTTCCCATCAGCTTCTTTTTGAGGACTTGATGTCACCGTTCATTTTGGAATTCTGTTCCTAGTCAGGACAACCATGTGATTTGGAAGGCATTTGCATTACAGCAATTCTGATGCAAGCAGTGGGTAACCACAAGCCTTACCCATAAGCTCCCGCTCCTCACCAAAATAACACGGCAGTCACGGTGTCCTTGTGTGATCCTAAACTTTTGTTGAGTGACTTTATAAGGTCAGGAGCTAAAATGAACTGGACAACATAAACCCAGTGTTTAGTTCCAACTCTGAGCTCACAGCTTGAGCCTAACCACGCATCGAGCTCCAGGCTTGAGTATCAAACTCAAGGCTCAAGCCTAACCTTGACCGTGGCCACGTCTGCTTTTCTCGAGTGTGGCTGGCTGAGGCCCGCTGTTTAGTCACAACACTGAACCACGTGCCGACATAGAAGCAGAACAAAAGGCTGGCCAATGGTAGCATGTCTCCATTAGGGGGCGCCCTGGCGTCAACGGCATTCTACAGATACGTGCATAAAATGCTTGATCTATGACCCCCGCCCCCCAGGGGCCCACTGTAGAACGCAGATGAACCTAGAAGGCTCACACTGACCGGTGGGGCCCTGGTAAGGCAGAGGAACGTGAGTAATGTCAGTTAGTCCCCCCCCCCTTGGAGCTAAATTAGCTGGTTCCTGATTTAAGCACAAAGGTATCAGTGACATATCACCTCCTGTCTGTACGTGGGGATGGGTGTCGGGTTATCAGTTTGGCACACCAGTGCAGCGGCTGCATGGCCTGTAGCAGTCCGCAGGATAATCGCGTTTGTTCCCTTATCTGCGCTGGCAGGGAATACGAGGAAATCTCCTCTGAGAGCACTCCGGCAAAATGAAAGAGAGCAAGCGGGAGATTTTTTTTTCCTCCCCACCTTCTCCTTCAATCCACTGGCTATTTTTATACCATAATTTGTGCAGCGGAGACCAGAAAGGATTCAATGAATTCAACTAGCTCTGTTTGTGATAGGACAGAGTATCAGATTCCATGCTGATTTAACATGTATGGCCCCGCAACATTAATCGTACATTCTCACATAGAAGCGTGACTGTATATTAAGCAGCCATGTTGAAATAAATATTGCTTTACTGCAATTTAAATCTAGTCATTTAGCAATACAGGGAGAAACTAGTATACAAGCATTTGTCCAATAGCAGTTGCTTATTTCGTCTGTGAAAACATTTGGGTTGTCAAGGACCTGCTGGAGAACTGGGAAATACGACAGTATATGGCACATCACCGACGAAGAGGAGCTGAAGGCATCCCCACTCTGAAACATGCCTCGTGGGATGAACTGCCACTTCAGAGCGGAATGCGTCCCGTTTAGCTCTTCATGCAACCTGCTAGACCGAAGGCAAATTTATTTAGCCGTTGTTTGTTTTTAATCACTCTGCTGGGAGCAAGAGCCTCACAATTCGTCAGGAATGTAATTTCTCCATCCTCATATCGTTAGGTGCCATCTGGTGCCCAACCGTCTATCAGACTTCATTTATAGAGACCTAAAATTTCATTCTGAATAAAAACTTCAGCCATTGTACACATCCAAAACATCAACCACGTCCTGGCTTGCTTTACTGGCATATTGGTTAGAGTAGTCCGACTCTTTGAAGAGACGCGTCAGAGACGCATGTGGCATAAGTCCAGGAAGTTTCATTTTTATTACGCAAGGCTAACAAAGCCCAGATTCACAGTCATGTCTGTCACCTGCCTCCTGTTCCCTCCAGTCATTCACCTACTTATACCCTAAATAATGGTATCACCAGAAACTAACCGTTTCAAAGCCACACAGGGGAGAGGAAACTCTAAACCGGAGGTTCTCAAACCGCTCCTCCAGGGAACCCCAGCCGCCGTATACACCTGTCACGTTCCACCAAAAAGTGGAAGAGAGCTGAGAAGCCGTCTTTGAAGACTTACTACTGACTCCTCAGTGGGTTTGTCACGGCCAGTAAATCTGTCCACAAACCCAAGGATTTCATTATCCGACTCACAATAGTCGGGCTGTAACCGTAGACTTTGGCAAAGTTCTGAGACTTGTTGACGAGTTTTACACGGTTCAGTGACAATCGTGACAGCATTTTCCAGCCAAGACAGTAAGCAGCAGAGCTTCAGAAACCGCCACCTTAGCAATGTATCACCGGGAAGACCGCCGCCCCATGGAAAGCAGGCCAGAACCTTACTGTGAACATCTCCCCTCGGCTTTGAGGTGACCTCTTTCTGGATGCTGTTGTCCACTGTGGTGACCTTGGGGCCGGGACCCGGTTGAGTGGGAACCACGGGAACCTTGCGAGGGGTTGTGGGGGCAGGAGGCTGCCTGGTCGGGACGGGAGGCTTCCGGGTGGGGACTGCAGGTTTGACCGTGACTATGGGCGGTTTGGGAGTGGGAATGACCAGTGTCCTAGTGGTGGTGGTCGGGGCGGGAGTGGTAGTGGGGGTCTTCTTTTTGGGCGTCACAGGTGGATGGAGGGTGCTGGGGGTCTTCTTTGCATTGGGGTCTGGGAGCTTGTTGCTTGGTGGGTTTTTCCCTGGTACAGGTGGGTCAATGTTCACCTTGGGGATTGCTGGAAAGGCAACACAAAATACATTCCAGTTCATTGCAAACTGGTTTCCAACACCTGCACCAATCAACAAAAAGAAATCACACCTGCGTATTTCGAGAGCCGTTAATGGGTGTGTGACAGGGCGTGACCGCAGGTCTTTCTGAGGCGGCAAAACACTGCTACCATTTTGAATGGGGGGGTTGAACAGTTTAAAACCCATCAAGGTTGATGTCTTCCACTCGGCCTTCTTTTGAGGACGAGTGAACTCAACCAAAGTGGCCAAATGGACAGCCCAGGTGTCCCGAGGACGGCGGACTGATTTCCTTAGTGGCCGTTTAAAGTATAAACATTATAGATCAAGCAGCTGTTCATCAATAAAGCAGTGAGAAAACCGGTCTGAGCCCGCTTTCGTTCAATAGGCTCTGAGCGAAGGGTAAGATTTGCTATCAACTCTTGTCACGTAATGTTTTTCCAAATACATTTCTCTTTTGAAAAGGAGGAAAACTTCACACTCAGGACGGAGTTGAATTGTCTAATAAGTGGGCAGTCATAAAGACACTCCTGTGATGACATCTGAAAAACGAGATAATGGCAAGAGAGAGGTGCTACACCCTCACAAACAATTAAACAACTAAAGTTTTGAAGTATTCTAGTGGCGAAAGAGCCGAATTTGACAGATGAATTACAGGAGTTCAGTACACAAACGAGCCAACAACACACCCCACCGAAACTATTAATACCAAATGGGCCGAGTTTTCCCTCCATGAAGAGTTGTTCTCTAAATGTGTAGACAGTTTGGCTTTGGTAGGTCTGGGGTGGGGTCTGCCAGTGCAGCATCTCTACTTACAGGGAGGCTTTGGTACAAAATGCACAGATGGAATATCGTAATTGATCCCCCGCATCCGACTGACAGCTGACGAAAACAGTCTGCATGCCCATTGTGTCTGGAATTTGAGTGGACTTTTAGAGCGGTGTAGCGAAATATCGAGGAATGGACTAGAATGAACCAGAATGACTAAAATGGAGTGACTCCTAACACTGTTAATAAAGAACCTTTTAATGAAGCGGCTTCCTTTACAGCCAAATGACCCCCAGACTCATCAGTGGCCTGTCAGCCAGCGTTACGAGACACCAGCCGGGGAACGAGGAGTGTACACAGAAGTGTCTGAGGGGAAAAATGAATTTGTCAGTGAAAGTAATCCTATCCTCCCCTCTTTTTTTGTCTTTCGAGATTACAACGGTCCGATGGTAAGATTCTGACATCGACGCCCATTCAGGCAGTAAACCATGAGAAGCTTCATACCCCGTAACCTCCAGTCGGAGCAGAGAAGGGAACTGGCAGCCTTTAAACGGGAGAGGTAACCTCGCGCGGGTCCTGCAGAGAGAGAGTCTGACGAACGAAACAGAACTCAGCTCCTGACTCCATTAACCCCCCCCAGAGGGGGCCAGCGGCTCGCGGTCCTTACGTTTGCAGTCGTAGCCCGTCCCACGGAAACCGTCCTTGCACTTGCATTTGTAGGACCCCGGCGTGTTGAAGCAGCTGGAGAATCGGGTGCACTGGTGCTGGCCTGTAGCACACTCGTCCACATCTGGGGGGGGCAGAAGCACAGGGGGGTGTCGAGATTCCATCGGCTTCATTACCCACAGCACGGCGGCAATTTCACTTGTGGAGAAACATCACTGGCCCCCACTGTGTGTTTTGTTTCATTAGACTTAAAAGAAATAATTTTAAAAAAGGACAACAGCACACAGGCTTCCGTCTGAAGGATCGAGCACATTCAGTAGAGACGTCTTTGGGAACGTCAGATAGATGTAGGGATTTTCTGCAGGAAATTCATTTTGAATTACTTGCTGGCTTATGTTTAGGCAGAAAACACAGAATGTGAATTCCTACGGACACTGGTATGGAGGCACCAAACACAGGGTTTACCACAGTAATAAACTGGCTGCCTTTTGGTTTTAACCCACTCCTATTTGGCACGAGAGGAAGGTCACCGGGTGCCACAAAA
This sequence comes from Gymnarchus niloticus, assembly GCA_009936485.2. Lineage (NCBI taxonomy): Eukaryota > Metazoa > Chordata > Actinopteri > Osteoglossiformes > Gymnarchidae > Gymnarchus > Gymnarchus niloticus. Next base: position 370,986 of record JAACJT020000066.1, on the reverse strand, counting down.
TCCTGATGGTCAAACAGCTTACCCTACCCTTGGATCACTGCCCCCTTACCCATGCACTGGTATTTCCCATTGATGTACAGCAGCTGGAAGCCATCGTGACACTTGCAGATGTAACTACCAAAGGTGTTGACGCACTTCCGGAACCGGGGACACACCGCCTGTCCCGTGGCGCACTCGTCCACATCTGGAAAGACATGGCTCGAGATTTCACTCTCCTCGCATGCTGAGACAGGTGGTGCACAAGTGCAGGTCTCAACCACAGGACCCCCGCCGTTGAAAAAAGACCACAGCGTGATGTTTGGTGTGGGAAGCTGGCATATAAACCTTACCGAGTGGTTGTGTGGATCAAGGTCTGTCCATTCTGAAGCCAAAAGCCTAACCCTAAGCACAAGTCTGACCACAAACACTGTGGCCCTTTATCTGTTTATCTGGTGGAGTAGATACCCATAACTCTGAAATATTTATTGTTACAGTTTCCATATTTATTTCAGATGGCACAAACAGAAGATTAATAAGCGTTATTCATTGAAAAAGATCAGAAAAACAAAAAGATCCTCAGCTTTCAATCATTAGGAAAAGCGGGTGTTTAAAATAAAATTGCCTTTTCATATCTCTTCTATGGGGAAAAAAATCAGAGTTAAGCATGTAACCCAGTGGACAGCCAGTTCACGATCAAATCAGACCGAAACGATCTTTCCTCTCATCTCTGTACACTCCCTCTGCCTGTGTAAGGGCCTCGTCTCAAGGATGACTTCAAAAAGAGAAATTAGTGTGAACCAAAACCCACCATCTGATGATTTACACGGAGCCTACAGCTATGAACCCACCCCCAGACCGGAGCCTACTGGGGCTGGAAGGGGGGGGCGGGGGGGTCCTGGTTGGTGAGGAATATATTTAAATGAAGATGAAGGTTAATTTCTACAATTTGTATAAATGCCTATTTGTGCCCCAGCAGTGCGTTCTGTCTGTCAGTGGGGGGTGGGGGTGAGAAAAAAAGAGGAAAAACAAATTTGGTCAAAATAAATGCCAGCTTTGACTCAAATGGACTGAGGTGACATAGCACAGTTTGGCCAGAGGGGGCGCCACCTAGCACTCACACAGCATAGGAACACTCACCTAAACTATGGCTGGTGGATATGGCTTAAGTTTTCTGAAAATGGTGCCCGTTGAACAGAGGCAATTCTAGGGACTTTGGTGACCCTAGCCAAGAAAACTCCATTGGGTCCATAGAGCTTTATCATTTCAATGTGTACTTATACAATCAACCAGCCCCGGATGTCCCCTCCCAGCTGCGGGCCCCAGGTAATTGCTTGCCTTGCCTGTCCTGTCACTACGCCTCTGCCTTTGAAGGCTCTTTAAGTGAGCCCAGACTGAGTGCTGGACGACTGTAAGATCAGGGTGACTCATCATGCATACGGTCCGGGGAGCTGGTCCACCGTATCGTGGCAGTACATACCTATGCAGGTCCTGCCATCGGGCCCAAGCTGTAACCCTGGCGACGGGCACTGGCACCTCACCTCCCCCTTCATTACCTCACAGCCGTACTGGCAGTTAGCCATGCCACAGGTACGAGCATCTGTGGGGGTGAGGGGCGGGGCCATACAGACACAGGACCAATGACAGGCACTCGGAATATAAGCGATTTAAAAAACATACAGTAACAGGTCATCATTGGATGTCATCATCTCACACACGTTACCGTGATTGAAACTGCAGTCTCAGAAGTTATTAAAGATATCGACTCTCAGCATTACGGAGAATAAACCGGAGTTAGGAATTTACAAGAGAAAGGAAATGTAACCCAACGTTATTAGATTTCGTCCACACCCCTCCAGACCGTGCTCTCATAGCCCGCCCACCTGGACGTTCGAGAACAATTATACGACCTCCATCTGCTGGCTACCGAACGTCAGAGGTAACCTTGGAAACGCCCGGAATGTTCATCAAACACCGCCTCATTGAGTGGTTTTTGCTCATTTTAAGGATGGCTTCATTTAGAAGACTCGTTTATTCTTATCTTTTCTTTTTAAGTCATTACTTCTTGTTAGCATCTGTTTACCCATAATGCCTAGCAGGTCCACTGGAATAACGGCGATACTTGTAAAGCTGTCATCGTGGCATGACAGATCTCTAGGAAGTAGTCGGTGAATAATTAAAAGCAGGCCAGAAGCGATGTTGGAATCAAATCTGAATCAACAAGCCGGATTCCTCTGCCAGCGGCGTCGCCATTGGCGTTTCCAGCATGGTATATTAGCAGTCGCGTCACATAGCCTGGTCCGGGGCCATGAACGGGGACCTGAGTCAAAAGCTCTTCAAATGGCAGTTCGCACATGGGGCAGTTACAGCTTGCGCCCCCTGCAGGCCAGCTGTTACTCTACAGAGATGCCCCCGGCCTTCCACCAGCCCTTATTTACAACCCCTCTATTCTGAAATAGCATGTTAATGTGCTCACACAAAATGGGCACCGTTTTCAATCCTGGGATGGCCTCGTTTTCATGAGAGCCGGCGCTCTCCCAGCATTTCCGACGAGGAGGGCAACTCACTTCCACATGAGCCGTCGGGCAGCAACATGTAGCCATTGAGGCAGTAGCACTTGTAGCTTCCGTAGGTGTTCATGCAGCGATGCTTGCACGGCCGAGGCTTCAGGCCGCACTCGTTCAGGTCTGTGGGTGGGAGAGTCGGCATACAGAGGGGTCAGAGGTCAATTCGTGCCTCGAAAAACTAAAAAGGTTCCTGGCCTACGATGGCCTTCGTGGACCCCCATTATGGAGGGGGGGGGTTCCACTGGGCTCTGATGAGTCCCAGCTTTGTTTTAAATGTCTGCTGGGGGTGGGCACCGAGGAATAGGAGGAGGAAGCCCTGTGATGAAGGGTAGAAACAACCTTATCTGTACCTTTAAGGTGAACAACACAAAATGTGAAAATGTTTTTTAAAGGAAATACACCACTCGATTTTCATAGCAGGAAAGCGTGTAAACATTTGCCAGTGACTACTTAGTTTACCAAACAACCAGGAGCCTACAATAGAATGTAAACTGTATGTTTACGGCATTGCCGTGGTCTGTGTATCTGCCAGCGTGCTGCCTGAGAACACTCCACTGCGTCATGCAGAGCTGGTTCACACAGTCATAATATACCTGGTGAATAAAAGCCAAAGTCTCCCGGCTCCTGGAGGAGGAGAAGATGTAGATCAAGGGCCTAAGATACCAAAAAAGGTCTGCCTCTCCTCGCAAAATCTGACTATGGATACTTTTCCTCCCTTGATGACTTGCAAGATGTATCTATTTCAGATTTATTTCTGCAATCATAAATCTGTAATAAATACACCCATGACCGAACTGAGATCATATCCTTTAAGACACTGGAGTTTATTGTAAGGGCTCACCAAAATTTTCTGGAACTGAACGCCAATAATCCGTACAGCCCCAGACAGTGAGCAGCATACTTACCATCCCCATGGCCAAGACACCATTTCTGACCACCAAAGCGTCCAGAGCTACTCCTTAAAAAGCCACCCCCCCAGAAGCATGTCATCTGACGTTTCCCCCAGAGGATGACGGGGGGCCTTACAGGGGTTCAGACAGATCACCAGGTGGAACCTGAGGTCCCAGGAGCCCTCTTGGTGCGGGGGGGTCAATATGGTTGCCAGGGGTTACGGAGTGGTGACACAAGCTAAGTATAGCTCAGTGATCTGTATGGGTCATGGTGCTGGTGTTCCGGCCAAACTCTATATGCGTTCTTGAGCTGCACATTGTCCATCGTGAGATCAGGTTTCACCGGCGTGGGTTTGGCTGTAGAATGGCCTCCACAGCCTCCTTGGCAACGGCACCATCTTCAGTGCTGGTTGGATGGGCTTAGTTTTAAATATGGCATCTGTAGTGTAATTTTGCTCAATATTTTCAAATTGCATTCGTTACAGTTTTAAGCCACACTGCGCAATTAAACCACTGTGGTAAAAAATGTTTTATAAACATTTTAAAAATGTTTTCAATGTTCCCACAGTGCATTTAATGGGGTCAGTGGGTTGGCAAGAGGTCTAGCCATTGTGAGCTGTTGGGAACCCAGTCAGAAATATTCTGGTGAAGTTCCCAGCTTAACAGAGCAGAAAACAAAAAAAACCAAAAAAAAAAACAAGGGGGCCTGAAGTGCAAAAGGAAAGAAAGAGACTGGGAAACAGAAGATGAACTTGTGCTGTGTGTTGACAACTTTGAGTTTCCATCACTGTTACCCAAGCCTTCAACGAACAGGTGACTGAACTGCGATTTCAATACTCTAAGCAGTACATTAGGTAGTCAGTATGAAAAGTCGACATAGAAAAGACAGAAAACTTCACTTGATGTCTGATCATGGACGACTAACCCGTCGGCCCTGGATCCTTCTGTTCTTCTATGTGCCTGGCGTCATACACGTTTGCCACAAGAATGCAGAAGCATTTCAGACTCTCCCCCCCACCCAGCTGCAACAACCATAGCAGTTCAGAAGCCCAGGAGATGTAGCTGGTGGTCAAGCAGTGAGAGAGAACCCCCCCCCCCCATCGTCGTATCCGAAGTTCGTCGTAGATGCATCTTTCAAACTTGGGGAGAAGACGCGCCAACGTCTGCCATAACATCCAATCAGGAGAAGCCTAAAGGCGATCATATAACCTTCCCCTCTATATTAAAGTGGCGGAGTACGTTTTCAATTTTTAAAATGGATTATTTCGTTTTGCCTCCAGAAAATTTATTTCAAACATCCTGCAGCGAAACTCGACCAGGATGCACTTCCTCACCACCGACCACCTTGTTATTACAGAGCAGATGAAACAGAGGACGGAGTACACACTCTTATCCACAATCCTCTCGTCTCATTTTCGTCTTTAAGATGTTGGCAAGGAATGTAATTCCGGAAGAAAAGGTGTCAGACCGATTCATCATACGCACGTACGGTACGCAGAGCTCCAGGCCAGACTGAAGTTCCACCATGAACCCTTTTCACAAGATGAAAAACCGAAAAAGCTGGCTTTGAGATTTCGAATAAAGTCACGATCATTTGACAGAGCTGAGCCAAACTGATCCTTCTTAGTGACTTCATCGCTGCAAGATAGCAGTTTAGTCATTTTCAAATAAGAAGATCCTGAAATGCTGAAATAATGCTGTAAAATATCCCACTTGTGCCGCATTGAATGCCAAACATGGCAGTGTGGAACTCCAGAAGCTCGGGACCATAGAGGACACCAAAAAATGTGGGCACTGGCCTACGATGGGCTTCGTGGACCCCCATTACGGAGGGGGGGGGGGGTTCCACTGGGCTCTGATGAGTCCCAGCTCTGTTTTAAATGTCTGCTGGGGGTGGGCACCGAGGAATAGGAGGAGGAAGCCCTGTGATGAAGGGTAGAAACAACCTTATCTGTACCTTTAAGGTGAACAACACAAAATGTGAAAATGTTTTTTAAAGGAAATACACCACTCGATTTTCATAGCAGGAAAGCGTGTAAACATTTGCCAGTGACTACTTAGTTTACCAAACAACCAGGAGCCTACAATAGAATGTAAACTGTATGTTTACGGCATTGCCGTGGTCTGCGTATCTGCCAGTGTGCTGCCTGAGAACACTCCACTGCGTCATGCAGAGCTGGTTCACACAGTCATAATGTACCTGGTGAATAAAAGCCAATTCTGATTTCATTCGTGGCCAAAGGACCAGGTGAAGAGGAGCACTGTGGCCCTGCTAGAGGAAGAGCCGAGAGAAGAACTGAAACGGAGAGACAGACACGTAGAGGAAGGGAAGGTGAGAAGCTGGAGGCTCTCCAGGAAGTTTAGGATAGCACGTCGGTGATGCCATGCTTGGCTTTCGGCTCCTCATTCCGAACGAGCTGGCAGACAGCTCCGCATTCCGCATTCAGCCCCTGATGGGTGTGGGCCATGCATGGGGTGGCGGGGGAAAGAGGGCTGGGTTGCCTGCTGGCCGAATGGAGTAGCTCACCCTGTGGAAGAGGGACCCCTGCTGGTGGGAGGTCCACGGGGAGAAAGACGGGAGGATGTCCATCCCAAACTGGGGGAGTTACATACTCCTGCTCATCTTCTCCAGGAGCAGAGAGGAAACAGAGAGCACAAAGGAAGGGGAGTGAATGACAGCCAGCAATCTGACGGCTCTGACCGAACAACAATCCTGGCATGGACCATGACATTACGCAGAGTGAGAATTACCGCCTTAAGGACTCGCTCTCAGCAAATCCCGTTCCTAGTACCGTGGCCAGTTTTATCGTGTCAGGGTAGAAACGCCGGCTTCCACGTGTTTCTGTCTTCTCCAGACGTTTTTAAGGGCCTGCAGACTGTACGCACACTGGGTTTGTATGGTCTCAGGATCTGATCTCTTCCGCGAGACACTAACCCCTGGCCCATATGGGTTAAAAAATATCTCAATAACTTTAAAATACGAAAAAAAAAAAAAAAAACACAGGCAGGCATCTGAATTGCGTAATAATCCACCGCCACAACCTAACAGATGGACACAATCTCTGTGCAAAGTTACACAGCCCAAAAACCCTAAGTCTTGGGTCACAGCTAGAGGAACAGACGTAAGTAATGCTGCCCACAGGCAACTTTACTGCCATGACGCAGGGTAACCTCAGGAGCTTCCTCTGACGGCCGAGGCGAAGCGGAGGAGGGAAGGCCGCCCGGGGAACCGCCCCTCAACCCACAACGGCGGGACGTGGCGGCTGTGATTAAGCTCGTTATACGCATCGCGGATGTAGCCTGTGGTGGGGCCAGGTATAAATACTGTGAAATGTGAAATGCGGACTGAAACGGTTTGGGAACGCTGCAGCCTCGGGTACAGGAATCTTGGGAAAGGAATCTGAAATTGTGTCATGTGCGTTTATGAGCGGAGGCCAGTGCCAGCAAGCAGGCAAGTGGGAGAAAATGACGATGAACGGGCACCTGACTTTTACTGAGCTGGAATAACGTCCATCGGGCTAGTGATGGTGGTTGGGGGTGGGAACTGTACATCAACTGCTCTCAATTAAGAGCTTATTTCTCCGGTTAAATAACATTACATGGCAATTCTCCGGCTGGCTTTTAATAACATCTGACTGGGAGAGCGGCACAGCGGTAAGACAGATATTCATTAAACAATTTCACAAAAAAAAAATCATCTTATTAAAATAATTTAGCCAGGGGAGGGGGACGCGAATCCCCGCGCTGTTCCTCTGTTACCTGGGTCGTTTTCTCACCGATTTATTTGTCCTGGGAAATCGAACCCAGTGTAAGAGACCCCACCTGTGTTTTCGAAGACCGGCTTGTGAAGAGCTGAAGTCATACCCCCACTTAGGGAAAGAGGAGCATTAAAGAGACGTCAACCTTCCCACAACAATCGTGACATTCCCATGATGCTCTCTGGTCCATCTCTGTTGCCCTCCACCCTTTCAGTCCCTCCATCTGGTTCAGTAACCTGATCTCTTAGGACAATTCTGAAACACCCCTCTTTTTTTTTTTTTTTTTTGGGGGGGCGTGGTTTAAGGGTGCCACTTAATAAACGTTCCCCTGAGTTATACAACTGCACCCGTGTGTGCGTCTGTGTGTGTGTGCACGCCTCAGCGTGACTCTTTAAACCTGGGTGAACATACTTTCAGTATTATGTATGCCATCCCCCAGGCAGATAATGTCATTATTTTAAAACTATTTATTCTTAAAACGCTTCCAAAGCAGGTTATGTTTCAGAATAAATGTTGTATGGACCAAGGGAAGTACATGGAGATGAGGTCAGAGCCAATCTTTCCTGTATTTGTCTGGCATAGTTTAAGCCTCCTGTCATCCAATTCAAGTTGAAATTAGGCCATTTAAAAACACTGCAAGCTTATTCTCGAGTCAAGTGTTTTCGTAAGAGATTCGAGAATTACGTGGCTCAAAATCGTTGCATGATATCACTTTGAACAAAGTCGCAAAGCAAAAAGACAAAAAAAATTAAAATATGCTTTTAAAAGGATGTAATACATACTAAAAGTGTACTGTGGCACTATTTTAATGTAAAAACCAGATAAAGCATGGCATAACAGGAAACTAATATTTAACTGCGTTTTTCCACTCTGCCGTGCGTCGGTTCAGGGTTCCTGTTAGCTGAAGATTAACGGAGGATCCGTTGCTGAAAATGGAAGCTGGTGTGTTGTGATGGAAGAGAAGGACGACCAGCGATTCAGTAAGGGAGGGTTACCAATGGCGTAGCTCATCACGTGTTCTCAACGGGCCTGGACTGACCTTTGACCTGGCTAACGTACGGGTGCAAGCCATTTGTTAGCGATGAGAAAGAATTAAAGATTAAAAACAAAAAGAAAGGCCATGATGGTTATGGCTTGAACCATACAGGACAGACACCGCCTTCAAAGGACAGACAGAAGACCACGAAGTCTGTATTCCTCTCTGCTTTTTGCCTCCTGCATTTCTCGAGCCCTCAGACCCGCGAGGTACAGGATATTTGAACCTCGGACGAAGACCCGTCCAGCTGACTCACAGCCAGGCTGCTCACGTTAATTTAAAGACGGACTCCTGGCTCCGTGTGGGAGTCAGCGTGGGTGCATGACCTCCGTTAACAGGTACAGTGTCCGGGCAGCGAGCTGATAAACCAGATGTCTGCCTGACACCGAACACAGGCCCCTTGCTGGGTCATCTGGTATTTTAGTGTCTCTTCACACTCTGTGCATCTGCCATCATTTGCAACGACGCCCCACCGGCCCCCAGAGATGTCCACATGAGGTTGTGTGACCACTGACAAACGACTACCTCATCTGACCGCCCCTCCGAACACCACTTTTCTGATAGGACCATTAACAGGTGGCGTACCTTGATTGCAGGTCTTGCCGGCGTAGCCAGGGAAACACTTGCAGGTGTCGGGTCCGACGCATTCCCCGTGCTTGCAGCCGTGTGGGCACAGAGCTGTTGGGTTGGCGGGGGGTGTCCAGGGGAGAGAGAAACAACAGATGGACGGACAGACGGGCAGGAAAAAGATGGCAGGACAGATGGATGTGGCGGGATCCCCAGTCGAACCCGTCGCCACACCAGCCCATTGTCAAATGAAAACCCATCCGTCATTAGAACATTTTCATTTCCCACTAAAACGGACTGGTAGGCCTACTGTCTGATGAGGTGGGGGTGTATCTCTGCCTCGAGGGGGTATCTCTGCCTCGGGTACCTGACAGACACCTGTCCTACAGACCTGCTTTAATTCAGTTAGGGATCTCAGGGGGGTATCTCTGCCTCGAGGAGGCATCTCTGGCTCGGGTACCCGACAGACACCTGTCCTACAGACCTGCTTTAATTCAGTTAGGGATCTTTATCCCTTAAAATGACAGGATTCTAAAGCTCAAAGAAAACAGAAGCCGTCACTGGTTGGAGTAATAAGGAGGCCTTTCATCTGATAAGATGCTGTGTGAAATACAGTTTGTATGATACGGGACACGGGGGGCACTGATGGTGGGGACCCGTGAAATACTCCGGAAGTCCTACCCCCCCAGGGCTGCAAAGGGCTCGTTCCCCAGAGGACCCCCCCTCAGCCTTAGGCGAAGGCGCCAGAGCAGTCCCGCTTCTGTTACTGCATAATATCCGTGTGGATTTATCAAGAGGCCCACAGCTGAAGAGCAGAAGCTGGACCTTGCACCTTTGCGAGGTCAGAGGTCAACCAAGTGATGCGGGGCCTGCGACGGGCTGACATTTCAAGTACCTGCAGTGGGATTTTGGTAGGGGTGGGCTGAGTATTTACACACCCATGCTCACTACTGCATGCTCAGCCTTGTTGATGTATGGGATTCCAGCCAAGTGTCACTAATTACCTTTAAAGCTTCATTAAGTCGGCCACAGTACCAGGTGATTCCTGCAATTAATATTCCCGTCAGCTGGTGGACTGGAAGGCTGGACCCCCCCCCCCGTGAGGAAGAGCCCGAATGCCTACTGTGTGTAACTGTTCGCATGTTGAGGCGGAGGGCCGTAACAGAAAAACCGCATGCTCTAATCACTCGTCTAACATGGTACAGCATCCGACTGCAACGCAGACTGAGGGACAGAACCAGGAACGCTGTCTCTCTCTGGGTGGATAATGAAGCAGTGCGGAGCCCTTGGACGACACGCTGACATGTGGCTTCTGTGTGTGTGTGGTTCTCTTATCTACCAGTGAGGAGTGTGAGGGAAGCTGTGGTAACTGATAATAAGCCATGTCAGTTTTGGTCTGCTCGATCACTGGGTGACATGTTTTGAGTGTGAAGCTTTAAAAGACCAGATGTTAAAGATGTAACTATTATTAACGATGCCTCAGGCCTTTACGTGGATGTAGAATGGCCACCATAAAGACCAAAATCCTACAGGGACTTCTAGCCCTGCCTGCATTTCCGGTGTGATGATTCACCTGTGAAGCCGACAGCCTTTATGCATGGAGACCCGAATGAGAGAACTCTCCTAGAAAAAGAATGGTATCCCTTTAATGGATCAGGGTGTGTGTGTGTGTGAGTGTGTGAACCCCCGTATTCATCTGCACTCTGAAAACGTCTCCCTCCCCAGTGCTCATGTGCCACGAGCCACACGCATTCCACGCATAACTCTGAGACATGCCCCCTCCCATGACCTCACTGCCATTTCCCTGCTAGTGGTACCGCGCACATGTGGGCGGGACTGCTGCGTTTGGCGTGCGGCCTCTTTGGAGCCAGAAAAGAGCACTTGGGAACAATGCCCACCCTCTCCCCTTCAGGGTACTCCAGGCAGAACATCTTGGGAATTGCGTCCTTGAGGTTAACACGCTGACATTTCACCATGTCGGTAATTATTCGTCACTAAGGGTTAAATGCCTACGCCGTGTTTTTAAAAATAGCCTTCGGTTTGGGTTCACTTAGTATGCAAGAAAGGGGCTGATGGGAAATCAATACACGACAGGCTGTGTTGCTCGTCTCATATATAACTTTGGGGGGGGTCATGTGACCAAAGTCAAGTCAGCTAATTAAAAAATAAACCACCTTCAATCTGGCTGATGCAAACTGTGGTGCTGGGGGTGCAAAATGTGTCAGGTAGGACTGGAGACTGGGGCGGGGATAGGGGTGACGATGGAGGCGGGGCTTAAACAAGCTTTAGGGGGGCCATAAATACACAGCCAGGCGGGCGCAGCGTTCAGAGGAAGACATGACTGGATTATTTAGAGAGGCGTGTTGCTCTGACCTTGCGGCGGGCACCTTATTCCACCTACTCTGTGTGTTAAGATGTAGAGAGCTGAAAAACAAACGTCCAAACAAAACACTGAAATTCCACAGGTATTCTTAAAATTAAATAAATATCACATCAGGGCACACGTAGTCCCCGGAGGAACAGGATTCAAACAGGACCACACAGACACAGAACACACATACACACAGGTAATGCCAACCTTAAAATTACTTTGGTTAATTATAATTACTAGGCTGGCAAAGTGTTTTGAAGTAAAACGAGGTTTTAAAGCCGCTGCTTTGTTAGTTTGCCCGTTCTAAAACCCCTCATTTGCAGTACAAAAGAAAAATTATACAAACTATGCAAAGACAGCATTTACAGTCAGTATTGGAACAATTCCACTGTTGTAAAAACACGGCCACCACATTTTAAAGATACAGTATCAGTTTTTCATACTTTTATGTAATGAATGATTCCGCTACAAAATCTGCTTGGCTAAAAGTTTAACCTCGATTACTCTTATTACGATTTCAGTCCTAAACTAACGACCAAGCAAAGGACTTCAACCTTACATGATCTCATTATTCCTGCAAGCCCAACCACAATAAGCAATCGATGGACGCATGGATGGATAAATGATTTAATTTCTTCCAGTCTGTGGCTCAGGTGTAGCAGTGTGATGTCTTACTGCTTACTGCACTTATGGGACTTAACTCAGATTACGACTATCCTGGGATTATCTACTGCCCCCTTTTCACATTCGAGATGCCTGGTTTTGCACCAGCACATTTCGAAACCTTAACCATGACTTTCTGGAAACTTCTGAACCATACCTAGACTGAATCATGGGTCATATCTCTTAAGGATGCTGTTCTGGAGACCACAGAGGCTATACTTGGCTTTACAGACCAACGTAGAATTGCATCTCTAAATCCTGGATACTGCAGCAAATGGTCCGATGTCCAGAGCCCAGTAATAACGGTTTGGCTAATTCAGCTCCTGTATTTTTTAATTTGGGAAAGGTTTATTAGGTTTGACGTTCCCTGCAAGAAGTCATTTGGGCCGGTTGGAAGGGTTAGTGGTTGAGGCGGGCAGAAACCTGATAAGGGCAATCTAATATACGGCCAAAGCCAACTCTATAATCAATACTTTTCACTTTCCTGCCGCTTTTTAAAGTGGTGTGAAAAACTTGGCAAAGTAACTGAGGGCCCAGGTTTGACGAAAATTCACGCTCAGTCCTCTCGCTGATACTGCCTCTATAAAAGGAGTGGTGGGTTAGGCTCGATTTCTAAGCACGTTTACATTCATTTGGTGTCGAATGGCATGTATGACGTTCATATGTGACGTTGTACAAAGAAATAGAGACTGCTGACTTACACAGATCCCATCAACAGCATTTAATTAACTTGAAGAGAAATTAGAAGAAAGCACATTAGGTCTACAAAAAGATGTGAGGTCTAAATGAAGTTCCAGGTCTACAAGAAAGCACGGTGAGACTAAGAAGGCACTCGAGGTCTGACTGAACTTGGCTGGAGGGCTGAAATTTGGCATGGCCAATAAGGCCTACTTTATTAACGTTTGAGAAGAACCCTCAGGTAGTCAGCTAACGCTAAGGATTTACGGACAATAACCTATGACTAGGCTGGAAGGAGCCTTGAAGCAAACCTGTACCCATGACTGCTGACTGGAGCAGAGAGAAAATCATTCTGTGGAAATGAAAGAGAATGCCTTCCGTGTTCCCATAATGCCCTGGGCCATTCAAGATGGACAGCTGAGCTTAAGGAGGGCTTTGCCTTTCATGATCTGCCCGGCATTGGCCAGGCAGGAGGTCTTTCTAAAAAGGACCTTTTCCATCATCAATGTTGGTATTACCTAATGTGTTGGGCAACTGTGATGGCTCGCTTGAAATCAGGTCCCCTCGGGTTCAGTTTTGCAAACAGGGTCTCATGGGGAACATCACTGGTGACAGGTAGACTCTGAACAGTCGCTAAGAAGAGCCAACTTCACAAGTACCCATCTCTCATTTTAGGAATGGAGACAGATCTTCACACTGATCACAGCGGTCTTCAAACCAAAGACAATTAAATACTTTTGATGGGTCTGGTGATGTCATCTGTTCCAGTCTTTGATAATAATAATAATAAATACTAGAAATAGTAGAATATCAGAAATAATAAACAGTAGAAATCCAACTTGACAAATGTGAAGAGCACCCCCTGACATGCATGGGTCTGTTGGCCACGAGGCACTCAGAGGACCACCGTGGACTTTAGAGGAAGCGAAGCCGGGGTTAGTATGCCATGCGGGCCCTGCCACGACCGCACCCACCAGCCTGGGCTTAACGCACAACAGCTGTACGATCACGTGCAGTGGTCATGGCAACCGTCATCCCTCCAGCTCTGGCTGTCCCGCACACTTAGTGTCCATTTACATTACTGCACATCAACCAAATGTCAACCACCTGTGCTGTGTGGAGACCATCGCTATTGGACGAGTATAAATGGCAAGGATTGCTTAAACTCTTAACGATGCTGCAATCTTTGACCTTCCCAATGTCCATGCCCAGATCTGACCTTTCCAGTGTCCGTGGTGTTGATCCTTCATTAAACATTATACTTTTACACAGCACACCTCTATGCTCCCCAAGCTTTTTTACAGATCTTCTCTGTTGTGTCATCAGATGTGCTCAGACGTGCTCTAGATGATCTTGAGGCACGTTGGCGAAACCTGCACACCAAACGGACAACTCTGCACCCTGATCGTACCACTGCGTGAGGACTTCCATTTGTCCACCCGATCGGTCCCAGGATCAATCTTTCCCCAAAGATTGTCAGGATTTCACAACAGGCATGCCCCACCTACTTCCTATGTTTGTGTACTGTATGAAGGAGTTCCTGTCCCACAGGCTTTGTAAAGATTCTCCTTTCACCTAACATGCCTCAGAAATCAATGTTGGCAACTATGAGAAGTACAAATCCAAGTTAGAAGCTCCCAATGCCTCACAATGAGAGGTGAAAGCTTTAGCTAGATGCCACCTGATAGGTTGTTCTGAGGAATCAAAGCTTTCTGATAGGTTGCTACAAGGAGTAAAAGCCTCCTGATAGGTTGCTATGGAAAGAAGAAGCCACCTGATAGGCCGCTATGAGGAGTAGAAGCCCCAGGCACACCCAACCAGCCCAGCTGTAGCAGGACTCACGCTGACAGTGTCCCCAAGAGCGCCTCATCCAGCCCCAGCAGCAGTCAATCCTGGCTCCGTAGCGGCACAGCCCACTGGACGATGCCATCTGCCTGGGCCACCTGCCCGGAGAAAGGGAATCCATCACCGTGACTGCAGTCCACAAGCATAAAGGCAAAGTTAACCAGTCAGCAGGTCTAGCCCCTCCCAGACTAAATCGACTCCGCCCATTTTCACCAGTTCTGGGTCCCTCTTCCTCAGCCTGAAACATCGGAGGTTTCATTTCTGGAAACAGCCATGAGCGTCACAATTGGGCATAGAAGACACACTGTCCTAACACAGCCACATATCCAAAACGTGTACCAGGACTCAACAGAAGGACCGGCTGGGCATGCCCATGTTCCTGGAAATGAGCAAGAAGCAATAGGTCTCCCTGTTAATGACCCGAAGGAAGACTGAGATCCAGTGAGAGGCTTCCTGGTGACAGGCCTGGCAGATATGGCAGACCCATGCGGCGGACGACAGAATGAGGTACGGTCAAAGCTCCTTCCATATAACCCGCTAGATTGGCATCACTTTCACCAAGGAGAGGGCAGGGTAACAGAAAAAGACACATCACCGCCTAGCGTCATGACAGCCTAGAGGCAAATTTAAATTCGTTTTCCTAGCTAAAAGTCTCCTAAAACCTTAAAATGAACCCATGGAGATAAGATGCGAGTGAAAAGGATGCCGACGTGTTTTAAAAAATGGCAGGCTCCATAAAATACAGCCTCCCTACCACACTTAAACAGGGACACCCTCCAGAGAAAAATCTTACCAGCTTGCCCACAACATCCCTCTTTTTAAAACTCCAAAACCCCCAACAGAAATAAATTCTGTGGTGAAGCCCCGAGGATTACCTTTAATCAAAAACAAAGCCCCGTGTGTGAGGAGGAGCCCAGAAAACGACTGTAAGGTCATGGAAAACAAAGATGACCACGGCCTACCAGCCCCCTTAGCTCTCAAGTTCGGCAACAGCAAGCTGACCGAAAGCCAGCAAAGAAGGACATCTCTCTGAAATCTGTAGGAGGCTCCGTGACGACCTGGCCTCTCCTGCAACTGAGTGTTGGAGGGCTGCAGTGGCTCTGTGGTCATGCCCTGCCAGGGACACCATTATCGCAGACCCAGGAAGAACAACTGGCCCTCCTCCACACGACCCAACACGGATTCTAAAGACAGAACAGTCCTCCATCACACACCTCGACATGCCGTGTCTTCCACACCTGAAGGTGTCTATATTCCCAGCTCAGACAGTCTAATTGAAACTGAGGATGATCTGCAGAAATGACAGCAGTGAACGTGTCACACCAGGAGGCTGCAGATGGAACGTTACCCGTGTTATCTCCATCTTCTGCACCATTTTTCACGCCCAAAGGCCCCGGAGCCGAAAGCGACGCCGACTGGCTGCCACCCTAAAGCGGACGAGGCCGTCAACATGCAGCCAGAGCAGCCGGGAAACCTGCAGGCCGGCCAAAGCCCAGGCAGCAGACCGTGCGATACCAATGGCATCCGAGCGCTTCGTCGAAAAAAACAAAGAAAAACCATGAGAGTCATTCATCACCCGCCAACAGAACTGTCTGACGGTGAAGACGGGCCCCCATCCCTCCTCCTGGATCAAAGATCCAAAAATCACACAGTTGGCCTGGCACTCAAAAAGGAAATGTCGTATTTGCTTTGAGTGAGACGGCCAGGTCTGTTCGATCTTTCATGGACAAGAGGTTACACCTCTATACTTACCGCAGTGACCTATCAAATGAGAATGCATAATGCTGCTATCTTTTCACTACATGTCACGGATTAACTATGCATGTCTGGTAAGTTCTTTGTGTTCTTATCCCTGTCAGTTTTAGAACTGCATTCATTGGCCCCTATAATGCGTGTCTACTTCGGGTCAATAACAACCCCGACCTTCACATCACCCCAAGTAACGACTGGATGTTCGCCTCACGTAAACCCAGACTGCAGCAGCTAGTCATGGCTAAAGGATCAGACCCCCCTCCCCGGTGTGGCACTCGGTCTGAGCCACAGCATTAACGTGTCCAGCCGCACTAATACATTTCAGCAAAGTGGTTTCGGGGTCGCAGACCTCTGTGCTCCCGACCTGTCGGCACCACTTCACAACTCACAGCCACAAAAAAAAAAAAAAAACAAGACCAAAAGCACTCCATCAAATTTCAGTAACAACACCTCTAATTTAACAGTAATAAATAATGTGCCCAAAAAAAAAATATAGGCTGACTGGGCAACAGATGAAAGACACCTGGAGAAATGCAATCACGAATGTATGGGACTGACAGCTGTTTTTAGTAAATGCTACCCTGACATTAGAATCAGCACCAGCTAGAAGACTACGTCTGACGTAGGACCAAATAGGAGGCCATTCTCGGCAGAACCATTCGTTACCGCGGCCTGCTTTTGAAGAAAAGTAAGCATTGCAGAATTCTGGGCCGTGAACCGATCACACAGTTCAATTACGGACAACACAACACGTACGGCTGCTCATTTCAGCTTCTGTTTTGTGGCGAGAGACGTCATTGTTGGAACATTCCCAGAATGCCGTGCGTTCTGTGTAGCTCGCACTTACCTGTTATCACATGGAAACCCATCAGCGTTCCAGCCACGCTGGCACAGCTACAAACGCGGCGAGCAGAAATGGCACTCGAGCTGTGTCCTCTCAGGGGATGTTCTTTCCATGAATTTAGAGTGAAGCACTGGGACGGCTTCATAACGAGGTAAATTGGCAAATAATGGGCCATTTGACAACCCTCCTCCATCAGTTCTACCATTAATAAGCGATGCCTCTGGGTTAATCTTTATACTCATTACAATTTGCCCAGTACTTCGACCAAACACCATTACAGATCGACGGGGCATCCGCCCAGAGGTCTGATATCACTCCCACCATCCAAACAAAACGTCTGCTGGCGGTGGGGTGGATCTGGGGGGGGAGACCCACATGTTATCATGCGTAATGGAGACAGGCCCCATAAGCTCACAGAAAACACACTCTTCCTCTCATATTCTCACAACACTTGTTTACAAAGCCCACATCACTGGGCTCTGGCCCACTGTGATAACCAAACGGTGCAGCACATTCACCTCAAGCATTCTTTTCATTAAGGAGATTGTTGGACATGACTTGTCTCGCATTGTGTAAAACCCAGGGGTTAGCAGTGAAAATCTGAACAGAGGGACTCTCACGGCAGAGAAGTGTGAAGACAGAGACATGAAGTACATGCCTATTTTGTGAAGTATACTGATGATATAGTTGATGTCTCCTAAGATTATAGAGATATTAATTGAGTTTGGGACCTCTGCGATGTTTTGGAAAGGTGTTATCACGTCGTCGAAGAAGAGCGGCGAGGATGCTGGTGCGACTGACCCCAGAGCAACAGTGGACTTAAAAACAAAACAAACACACCGCTGTGGTTTGATGGTTGGTTGAAAGTGTGAACATGAAACCTTTCTTAACCCGCAAGTTGTAAAGAAACGCGCGGCCAGACTCGAACCGTTCAACGGATCCAGGATGAAGTTTCCCGCGCTTCAGGTCAATGCGGACGTGTCTGTTTGAGTCTTTTTTTGAGTAGTCCGAGCGGCATCTTCTTCAAGAAATTCACGATTGTGATACAGCGGAACGATAGCGACCCAGAAAAACGGGGCGTTCCCACAACGTTCTCATTACGTTCTTAACGTTCCTGTAACGTTCCCCGTCTGCTGGGGGAAAAAAAAAAAAAAAAGAACAGAAAATACTCGCGAGCGCAAGACTGAAAAACGGACACGACGTCGTCACGTGCGCGCGCGTTATCGGATCATTTGGAAGCACCGGCTGCGCAGATCGCCGCGCTCTGCGCCTCGGCTGCGGCGGCACTGCGCAGCTCGGCGGTCCCGCATCGGAGCGCATTCTTCAGCCCGGGCACCTTCCTGTCCCGCTTCTTGAAATATTTCAGCCCAGTCGTGTCTGGGCTTGAAGCAGCCGGCTGTCACTTCCCAAATAAGATAAGCTTGGGGGGGGGGGAAATGTAAGCAACCCCCCCAACAACGGATCTGCAGGAGTTGTGCATAATGCAAGAACTGCAAACGCAGGTTTTTGTGATGTCTAGATTAAAAAAAAAAAAAAAAAACACACTCAACCATGTTGTAAATAGAAGATAAGCGCTCACGCCTAGTTCTTTAAAATAAGAGCCACGTGCGATTCTCAGTGGTAAATAGATAATAAAATTAAAACGGTCCAGACTGTCGAGGTGCTCTACTGCCATTCTCAGAAGTCTGTGCAGAACGCAGCCATGCCAATAATAGATGTTTGCCTTTTCATATCGTTATGAAAATTAATGCACAACAAGGCGCAACACACAACTTGAAACCTGAAATTCTACGTAAGCCGGATAACATGTCATATCTGCGTCTGCTGCCAGGGCAGTTAGGTAGAAGTTGTTCCATTTATCTGCAGCTCCACAAACGCAGGCGCTCTGCATTAAAATGTTTTGCCTCTTACGTGAGATTCTTAGGCACGCATTCGTATCACACTTTGTGCATTGTGAAGGCTGCTCGTACCTGCCGTCAAAGTCTGCCATCGCTGCGAAGCAACAACTGCACAAGAGCATTAACTTCACGCATACTTCCATTCTTGGACAAATGCGCTTGCCGACGCCTTCTTGAGAGCCGAACCGGCGGTCCGAGGGCGGATCGCTGCACCCAGACACTGTCATCGGTGAAGGAGGCGAGCGCAGGGAGCTTTCTCAGCCTAGGAGCCGGTGCGGTGTGGGTGCCCCCCACATACTTCATTTAC
The DNA here is from genome assembly GCA_009936485.2 of Gymnarchus niloticus. Taxonomy (NCBI): domain Eukaryota; kingdom Metazoa; phylum Chordata; class Actinopteri; order Osteoglossiformes; family Gymnarchidae; genus Gymnarchus; species Gymnarchus niloticus. Next base: position 351,834 of record JAACJT020000066.1, on the reverse strand, counting down.
AGTGTTTCCGAGTTCTGCTGGGGGGGGACCACATCTGCGATGAGCCGACTGCACTCTGCTGGCGCTTCAGGGTTCCCGCAGTTTGGAGTTTCCCCACACGTATGGCGAGGCGCACATCTGATGCACACCTTGCCACCCCCGCTTGTCTGCAAACACTATAAATCTTACACTTTAAGCAAAACAACAACAACAAATCATTCACCGAATGCAACGCAGACGCGCTGCAGCTGTCACCCGTGCAAACCGTGGCTGGCCCTGGATGCAATACCCCATCACCTATACCTGACAGCTAGGTGTGGAGCCCTGCTGGCACCCTGCTCCGTGTTACCATTCCCAGACGTGCCCAGGTAAAGTCAGTTTTGTGGAATCACGCTCCTAGCAGGAGGGGAAAAAAACACACCAGTGGCGATAAAACTAAACCCAGAGAGGCTTGCATGCCCCCAACAAATAAAATGTAGACTAATAGGCTAGTAGAGACAGGCTTGCTCTTATGAGAGGGGATTAAGACGTATGTACAGGATGGCACGGGATATTTCAGTTTTATTTTCCATTGTTATGCACCATGTGCTGTGCCTTGGAGGCTCATATCTAAGAAATTACAGTAAACCGTTTCTTGTGTGGGAATGTGTGTGAAAGAATACTCTTTGCGAATTGTTCTGTGTGTAAAATTCTGCTGCGTAATCTGCAGTTAACGCTGTGCATTTACACCTGCTTTCCTCGGGCAATGGCAGACGATGAGGAACGTGCAGTGATACAGCTAGTCAGCACGTACACAGGTCCTAGAACTGAAGCCATCCAGATGAGGCATCAGAAGGCCTGACTCTGGTTTGTCCAGTAAAATCTGCACATTACCTGTAAAAGAAAGTCTACTTGAATGAAAAAGCCATTGGAAACCACAAGACATTCAGATTCAGACATTGCTACCATTTGGCCATTCATTCTCTCACTTGGTCCCTGTTCCATTTTCACTGCAGTTTACCTCTATTTTCTTCAGTCGTACAGAGCCCCGATGAGATTAGGCTAAGCGTGAGAGTTCAACACAGCTGCACTAGCTTCTATCTTGGCCATCAATATTGGGGGTCATTTGAAACATCTCCAGGAGTAAATGCCATTCCTGTTTTGTCTTCGCTCTGTTCATGGCATAATGCACGTTTCAGCGTCTGTCTCAAAATAACTAATTTCTCAAGAAAGCTGAGGTAAATAAAACGTATATGCGTTCGAGAATGTGGAGAGCCTGTATTTTAATTTCATTTAAAAAGTCCTTGGCAAATCTTCTGCCATCTCTCTGCAACTAAGTGATAAAGCAAATAAATTCAATTTGGGTTGTTTACTTCTCCTATTGGTTTTCAAAGCTTGGAGGAGTCTCACTCTTCCCAGCCAGACAAATCCGCACTGAAATCTTGAGATCAGTTTTAGATAACAAGCCCTTTTAACTCCGTCCTGTCAGTAGCATGCTGGGTCACGTACTTGTGTTTTATAAAGAGTCGTTTTTTTTCCCCTCCCTTAACGTGAAAAGCCAGGGCAGATGCTAAAGATGTTTGATTCGTTGTCACTAAAAAAGGCAAAGGGACAGTACGGCTTTACATCCTTGGGTTGAAGGCTATTAACAGGCCATTTGCACTATGTGAAGTCCCTGATTGGGACATGGGGAAGGCTGTAGGTAAGACTGAGGAAGAGAACTTAAGTCTAATCTGGAACAGGCCCAGTTGAGCCTGACGACTCTGATGGGAATGTTGGTCTTAACACTGATAAACCACAGAGTGTACGCACGCTCCCCAGTGGGTGGGGAAGGAGCAAATAGAGAAGGAACCTCAAGGGAGGATGAGCCAGGATTAACTCTTATTAAAGAATGCCCTTGAGTGCATTACTTTATACAGAAATAGAGGGAAAACATAGCAACTAGTCTAGATTCCCATAGTGTGATACATCTCATTGAACCTTCTGCATTCCGTATTTAACAGGTGCCTCCTTCCATTTGTCTGTCATATGTACTTGGGTGGGAACAATAAAATGGGGTTTAGGGGGAGCGGGCAGAGAAAATATCCCTCTAAAATGAATCCAGCTTCAGAAGGTGTCGTGCACCTGGCCACTCACCCTGACACAGGCAGTCGACACATACTGAATTCACAGGAGACCGCAAGACAGCGACGGGTTCGTCCGGCCCAAAGAGGATCGAGCCAGTGTTCTCTGTCAGCCAAGGTACAAGGTGGCAGAGGAAATGGACCCAACAGCCAAGATTTGTGGGCACCCGCCCCAGGCGCACGAGAGATTCTGCGCCTTCATCCCCAGCCAAGTTTGAGCAAATATCTCTCCGTATTAATCGGTGAGTCACGTGAGTAAGCAGTAACAGCTTCAGAGTGTCTCAGTTGCAAATGAAGGCATTAATAAGAGCAGAGGGATCAACACACGCGCTGCTCTGGTGGAGGAAGGATGTGTTGATCCAACAGCAGAGAGACTGGAGAAAAAACACACGCAAGCAACTGGCGAGAATTAGCAGTTAGCTTCTGGTCACATCATGGCTCACTTTAGAAACACAGAACACGTAGCGCCGCACACTGATTAGTGAAAACATTGCACCTCTACTGTCCACTAACGTCCGCATCAACCTTGAACACGTACAGTGCTCATGCTTGCGGAGCTGTGTTGACATGCTAATTCAGCATTGAGACTGCACCATAAATAATCGACGTACTGCTCCACTCTTAAAAAACATCGATACTGGGGCTGAGGGACCAGACATTTGTGGTCTGTTATTCTCTTTTCAAATTCTTACCGTTAGGCATTTTTAAAATCCTGCATGCAAAGATAAAGACAACTTATGGATTGCCGTTGAATGAGGCCCCCACTCCAATGAATAATTTTGCATTCGCAATGACTTTTAGATGCAGATGGCCTTACTTGTGGTCTCCCCACAATGCCGAACAGCAGACGTAAAATCCGTTGTCAACAATTACAGGATTGAATTCTCCTAATTTGACAAAAGCCGTGGAGAAGAAAGCAGGATTTGTTTGCCCCTATTCAAAGCAAGCGATTTTGAGCTGCATTACCTCTTCCTACATAAGCAAATCCTGTGGCGGAAGATGGAGAAATTCTAGCAGGGGTGAAGAATTGTATTTTCAGTGAAGACGGGATCACTTGTGTGTACTGATAGGGAGTGCGTCGGGGTCTTCAAGGACCAAACATTCTCCTCTAAATAACAGACTGTACTTGTGGATTTTTGAAAACATTTATTCAGTAGTAAAATGCTAGACAAATTCAGATTAGACTCTTTCCAGCAGCTCTCATCCATGCTGAATGGAAAACACTCCACTGTACTAAATCCAACTTCAGAATTACCCTGGTCTTTTCCATTGTGTTTCCTCATCTATTGTTCCTCTTTCAATGGGGTTAAGTACAAGGGAAGGACTCCACCTCTGTCGTGAGCGGTGGGGCCCGGATTAATGTTGCCTGCTGGATTGTGGAGACCCTGGACACCTGTGCTGCGGGTCTGATCTTGAGGCCAAGTGGTGGTGGGGGGTACACATTCCCCTAAAGATCACTCACAGGGTCACATGGGACCAAACCCAAGATCAGAGAGACAGTCATCTCAAGTGGCTTCAGACACCCATCCAGGCCCACCGTAGGACATCTCAATAAACTTTGTAACAACATAATTTTATATCACCACCTCACGCGTATGAGGGCTATCTAACATGAGGGTGGTCTTCAGCCCTTGTGGGTCTGCTGGAAAGATATCTAGTATAAAATCAGATTCAATAAAACATTTCTTTGCCTGTAAAATTATTATTCATAAAACAGCGACAATGCCCTTAAACTTGAATTATAACAATTTTCCCTGTTCCTTGTGCACACCTCTAAACCAGAATTAAACATTTTTATTATTGTGCACTACAAAAATAAAATAAATGATGATCCCATCTGGGATACAGAGGCATTCAGCACCCGAGTTCTGGTGCCAGGGTTCAGCAGAGCCTCAGGCCAGTGTGGAGACCCACTAGCATGTTATTCTTGGGGGAGCAGCTCTCAGGCTCCATGGTCATCACCATGACGGAGTAACCCAGAACCTCAGCAGCCCAAGCCCGGTCAAGATCCACCAAACCCATGCACTGCTTACCTAAAAAAAAAGTGAGAGAGGGGTGAACTTCCCATGAAACTGTATATGAACAAGTAATATAAACACTCCAACATCTCCAAAAATAAGGATAACAGTAACACTGGCGTGTTAGCAGCTTCTCAAATTTTAAATTAAGTGAAGAATCTTATTCAAGCTTACATTTCACAAGCAGATTATTTGGGTACTGTCACATTATTTATTTTTGAAGTCTGGATGGAACAACCAGCAGATCTTCGTAGCAATTTACTTTTAGTGGCCATCAGAACAAAGATCATAGTTTTGTTTGTGCCTTCAAAGATATTGAAACAGTAACCCTGTCGTACGTCAAACAGTCAACAAGAGCAGCCAACCGAAACGGCCGATGTACGTAGGTGGAAGCTGACCTGGCTCCGAATGTGGGACGGTAAAGCTTTTTGATTCATGTGATGTTGGCAGAACACAGGTCATACACGTGGGGATGAAGGTTATCTGTCTCTCAAAATCTCACCCACATCTTCAGTCTCAGAGATATGTATCTGTGACCAAACTTTACTCCGAGATCCCATGAAGACCAGTACACAAATATCCTGTGCCCTGCTAACCAGTTACTCCCCTGCATACTCATTACTTAGCCGGTTCTTTTGAACTCAGGCCGCAAGGCTGTGTGAGATACCTTGGAATGCATTAACCTAGTTACCTATTAACCGTCGGTCAGGAGGTAGCTGGACAGCCGTTTGGTCCGCAAATCTGCAGAGCATCATGTGCTCCTGTGGAGAGACAGTGAGAGAAAATATGTCTTGAGGTAGAGAGCTGGGCAACGTTTCTCGTAACGACGCCGTAGCGGCTCGAAACGCATTGCGCTCAGCTTGTGACACTTCCACCTTACGTACATTTTGCAGCTGGAAACTTCCTGAAGCCTATATCCTGCTCAGAGGTACGACCTCCCTGACTTTCACTACCAGCGCTGCCACTGAGCTCAAACATGGCGTCCGGGTAAAGGCAAACTCGGTAGCGTATGGGCGTGAAAAATCACAACGCATCATGCCTCCCTGGGGCAGTAGAGAACCTTCGCTAACAGAGCTTGGTGGGATTCCGGTCTCTCTAATTGATCCTATTCTTCACTCTGGGATGACGAAGGACAATTTGGGCCAACAGGCAGCCATTAAGGTTGAGTGTTAAATATCGATACTTTCAATCATTAAGGGTCCATCTCGTTGACCCGTTATTCATCATCGCACCGCTGCCGGCACACAGTAACAGCAGCAGGTCCACGCTTTTGGGCCTGGTGCTGATCCATCATAAGGGAGCTAAACCCTGCCTCACTATTCTGGTGCTGTCGCAGAGGACTGATGACGGGCAAACGGTTCTGAAGCCTGGTGTTAAATTGATTGAATCCCGTCAGAGTCTGTGTGCAGAGAAACTCAGAATAGAGGTTCTTAGCTTGAAAGAAAACTTCAATAGAACAACTTGAAATAGAAGTACAAAGTTAGGGCCGAATTTTTACCTGCGAGAGGCAAAGTTGCAGTGCCGTTTATATCAGCGGTGTTATGGAAAATGTTGAAAGTGAGCATGCAGCCTTGGTTTCTGTTTATTTAAACGTAAGTAAATTCACACATCCGAGCAGGATTCTTTTAATCTCCAGAATGTTCACTACGCCAGAGATGAGCCCAGAGGGAGAATGCGTTTGTAGATCTCCAGTCCACCCGTGCACCTCTGCGTTCCTGAGCACCGGGAATTCCAGGCGGGAATCTATTTATATCTCCCGAGAGTGAGTTTGAGAAACGTCAGCATGGGACCGGCACTCATGAGACCCATTGGACTCGGGCCAGATGTTCGGCTGGAGCAGAACCAAAGGGAGGATGGAGGATGCACTCTGTGGGAGGACCTACCTTGTAGCTCAACACGTCTGCAAACCGCTTGCTGCAAACAGATGTGGACGCGTTAGATACTAATCTTCACATGCATTCATTTCACACCTCAGAAGCCCAGAAGAAAGGCTTTCATATAGCTAAATACAACGCCAAATATGAAAATATATTAAAATATTTAGTTTTATTACAGTGAACACTCGATGTAAACAGGCAGATTAATAATGGGATAACAGGCTAGTACTCAGAAAGGGTGAAGACCTCAAAAGCTTTGTGGTATAAGGTGGGGGGGGGGTCTGTCCTGTCCAATAGCGGCCCCCAGAAATCGACTAAGCCACAGAGAAAGCTGAGCAGCTGGGCTAATCCGGGTGCTGTCAATATTTAACTCGCCCTCGGGTCGGGTGAATATGTAAAGTTAATACCAGTCCCGGGCGGTAGGCCTGGGCTCCACGCCCCCGTGACCCACCTCCGGGGGAAGGTGAACTTGCGTGTGTTCTGGATGAAGCCGTAGCAGCATGGACTGATGACAAAGGCGGCTCCAGCCTGCATGCAGTGCCCCAGGACCATGTCGGTGGCCACGCCACAGGCGTGCAACGCCACCTAAGGACACACAAGGGAAACACACTATAACTACACCCTGATCCAGACTGCGGGGCTCAGTGAAAGCATCTTTCACCTGACATGCAGAATTGACTCTTCATACCTGTGATGAAATATGCTTCACCACCCTTCTTTAAGAGTAATGGGCCCTTCCATCAATGGTTCAGCCCATCAACGGTAACGGACCCTTCCACTGATGCTTCACCTCTATTAAGGCTAATGGGCTCTTCCATCGGTGCTTCACCCCACTTTCTGGAATAATGGGCTCTTCCATCGGTGCTTCACCCCACTATCAGGAATAATGGGCTCTTCCATCAGTGTTTCACCCCACTATCAGGAATAATGGGCTCTTCCATTGATGGTTCCACAAGACCATTACAAGCAGCCTTTTTCTACCAGCTCCGCACACTCAGGAAGAGCTCCAAGGGGGAGGGAGGAGCTGACCCACCAGACATTTCTCAGGACCCGCTACAGACACAGCCCCCGACACGGGCCGTGTGCAGTTATGGGGAAGGCTAACCTCTGCCTTTCTGGGAAAGCCATGAGCTGACCACCACCCACTCGTGTTCCGGGACCCACATGAAAAGAACCGTAGCGTGGAGTGCGACTCAGAACCTCGGGCAGGTTCCAGATAAAAACTTGCGTTGGCACTGCGTTCAACGTGAGGCTCTGGCGCTCAAGGTTCATTTGACAGCCGCAGTCATACATTTCATCTGAGCACAGATACGGGAGACATCTGATATAATCCACCAGCAAGACATTGAGGCATTATAATTTTGAAGGGAAAAAAAATTAACAACTTCTGGATAAACTGCATTCATTAAATTCTATCCAGGGAGAATTAAGATGTGCCAGGGGAATGGGGAATCGGTCAGACTCTGACCTACCAATTCATAAGGAAAATTAGTAGTTAAACCAGGACTGGCTATGTCGTAAAGGCTACTCAGAAGTATCACACAGGCGCATTCACAGGCTGAGCTCTGCCGTGCTCTTATCTCCTCTTTGGAACGGAGTTTGATGCACTAATGAAAGCAAGATGGTGGGCAGACTTGGCAAGACACCGGAGGAATTTTGTTTTTCATAGCGGAGGAGGCTTAATAAGCTGGGAAAAGAGGGACGGCGTGTTCCTCGGAAACGGGTGGACACGTAACCCGCTCTGGCGAATTCCTTCAGCCTAGAAAGCAGACTGCGTCAGCCGACGGTCTGAAGGGTCCTGCCGAAGCCCTCGCATTGAGAAACACGTTGTGAATGAGGAAAAGGAGGAAGCTGAGGCTTTCATTAATGAACTTTTGCCAGAGTCGCAGTGAAAAACACAGTAAAATTATAAAGGACTGAAGTGTTATAAAAACAGTACGTTTTATTAAAATCATCAATCTTGGTGGACGTTATTCGTATTCTTTCTGAAGATCCAAAAGCTTTGAGATCTTGAGTGACCCTGAAGAGAACACAGAAGATACTGGAGCAGAACTCGACATCCAAGGATTTGAGAGTTTGATGGAGGTCCACGGGGGTAACACACATGGCTAAACCGACCCTTTGGGAAAGAGAGGGGGTAAGGAGAGCTGTCAAGAGGAAATTGTGTTTAACTTCAAACTCCCACAGGGGTGAAAGGGTGCACACAGGCTACAAACTCTCGAACGAAGAATAGAGCACTCGGAATCCATTAACTCACTCAATCAACACGAAAGAGACGCTCCGGGTCTTCTCGAGTACCGAGGGAGAGGAAAATAAAAAATATGTCTGTGAATAAACTGGAGAGACTGCATTCAACTACCAGTCCCTGAAACTAATGAGGGATTTCTACATAGAAAAGAAATCACAATTAAGTAGTTTTCGGTACAATATCAGCACTGAGAAACAACAACAACAACAACAAAAAGCTGAGCCCTGGGGGCAAGACTGATGTGTGGCAGCCATACTCACTCTCTTCAAGAAAGTGTGTCTGCTTGTTCTGGTACTCACCCCTATCTGAAAGGGGCCAGTGAAGTAGTCCAGGTTCGCCTGAATAAAGACCACGTTTCTGAGGCCCAGTTCATGGCATCGGCCTCTCGCTCTGAGCAGCGACTCCTCCTTGTTTTCGATCAGAACCACCTAGACGACGGGGGACATTCATCAGAGTTGTCAGGGGCTGTGTGACCTTGGCAATCATCACAAACGCAAATTGATTCATCGAGACTTCACCGAGAACTCAAGTCAAGGCTGCCGTCAATTAGATCTGACTGCTGGCGGGGTCTGAAAATGCAAGGTCCAATCAACAAACAGCTTTAGGTTCTCCGATGCTGCAGTCGCTTCAGATTAATTCTGCTAGCTGATAAATATTTGGTCTCCATCTGTTATGATCAAAGGGGTCGAAAGGTTGAAGTTCACAGTGTAACGGCGGCGATTTGTAAATCAACAAAGCTGGGGGAATCTGACACTGGAGGCTACCACGACAGAAGTGGGGCTCGCTGCCGTTTACTGTGGCAGACTGTCACCAAATCTGGCACGGGAAGCGCAGACAAACGCTTTGGCAAAGGCTCACCTGGCACTCGGGAAGGGTGTAGGCAAGAATGATGCCGACATGTCCCTGGGAAGACAAACAGCGGAGAGGACGAGGCTCAGAGATCACGGGAAGGTTCCAGCACATCCACCCGCCAACACGGGTGGACCAGAACCGCGGACTGTGTAACCGAGCACCCGGTGCTTACACCCCCGCTGCAGAAGTCCACCACCCGGTCTCCCGGACGTGCCAGCTTTGTCACCATAGCAACCAGGTTGTTCAGTTGCTGCCGTTTCCTCATCGCTCGGACGTCTGACATTTTTCCTGTAAATAAACAAACCAATTCAATAACCCCAGCCCGCGACAGCCTCGCTCTACACACAAACACAAGAAATATTTAAGCCATATTGAACATCTTCATTTTGCCAATGCAGTCAGTATTAAAAATCACCATTGCTCTTTGATACCCTGTGCAGAAATCTGTAAAAACAAAGTTTTACGGCTAAAAGTTCCCAGTGTTCCAAGCAGCGTGACGAAACCATGTGTGGCCAGCTAGAGCAGAATACACTTTGTTAGGAACTCTCGCCTCCCCAGTGCAGGCTTGACTGAATTTAATCACCGTGTCTGAACTTCACACCTTATTCAACCCCCCCCCGAAACACAAATGTTTTCTCTTTGCTCCCCAAACTCATTTTGGAATGTGGCCTCACGTTCCTGACCACGAGGATCAGGTCCGATTTCCACAGATGCCGGCACCCAGCACTGGTGAACCGCAGATGGGGAGGGACTGTAAGGATGCAGCCCATTAACTCAAGATGTATGCCAACCAACTCCCCCCCCCCCCCGTGGCGTTGTCTGTGTTCCGCCCACTTAGCGTTGGTTTGATGTCTTCTGTTCCCTGCCTCCTCT
>JAACJT020000066.1:303028-337959 GCA_009936485.2 Gymnarchus niloticus | reverse complement strand
AAAGAAACTGCAGGTAATACCTTTTTTACTGAACTAACTTAATGTCCTTAACGTCAAGCTCCCTTTTAGCTCTGTTACTGACAGTAAATATAAAATGATGGAAATAGGGGCATGATTAAATTATAGGGGTTCATGTAAAAGCAAAAACTCCCTGGAACGAAAACCTGCATCCACAGCAGCCCCCCAGGACCCGAGTTTGACACCCCCTGCTGTTAAGGGATTCATTTTCCAACAAAAATATGGACAAGCAAATCCATTAAAAATAGAATTAAATGAGGGAAAACACCATCAATATTTGAATAATTTTACTCAAACTGTATTTATTCCAAATTTACTATCACAGTGCCGTGAAAAAGTATTTGCCCCCTTCCTGAGTTACTCCATTTTTAACAACACTTCATTGTTTCTTATCTCCAAACAAATTTAGCATAAGACAAAAGACAACCTGAGTAAACACAATATACGGTTGTCAAGTGATCTTGTGATTTATTGAAGAACAAAAACTCCCCAAAAATTACATCACCCGTGTGAAAAAGTAATTGCCCCCTAAGCTTAGTACTTTGTTGAGCCACCTTTAGCAGCAACAACTGCAATCAAACACTTCCGATAACAGGAAATCAGTCTTTCACATCGCTGTGGAGAAATTTTGGCCCACTCTTTTCTACAAAATTGTTCTAATTCAGTCACATTGGAGGGTTTGACTATGAACTGCCCTTCTCAGGTCCTGCCACAACATCTCGATGGGGTTCACGTCAGGACAAGATCACTTGACAACTATGTATTGTGTTTACTCAGGTTGTCTTTTGTCTTCTACTAAATTTCTTTGGAGATCAGACACAATGAAGTGTTGTTAACAAGGAAACAGAAGAACTCAAGAAGGGGGCAAATACTTTTTCAAGAGTAATGCAAGCTCCTATCTTTGCATTAAAGGTATTCACCAATGCACTTAACTATTAATTTCACTCAACGATTCGTTGCATAATCGATGCGTATTTTATTATACCGGGTCACATGGTAGGCTAGCTGAACATATATATCCAGCTACTATAATGACAGCTGCAGGAATAACCGGTTACATCGCACTAAGCACTTCGCTAACCGTACGTAAAATACGTCTGCATTCTGTTAAGCGGATAAACACTCACCAGATTTCAAAGGTGGTCTGCGATTTATTGCATTTTGTATCATCGCTGTGCACCAGCCCATAATCCCAAACCATACAGAATTTCTGTTCACTATCCCTGGTGGGGGGAGAACTTTAGCTTCATCTGGTAGCAGCCCCATATTAGAAATAAGGCCAACTACTAAACAACAGATTAACTTCGATTCTCGACTTTCGGAAGCAAAGCTCTCATGTCACCTTTAGCAAATAGAAACCAAGGGCAATGCGCAGCTATTCCGGAAGTAGTTCCCTGTGTACTTCCGTCTGAATACGAATACTGTTTACATAAGAGTTCCGCTGGGAAGTGTCGTTGCTTCACGGTATAAGTACTTTGGATGGTACGTGTAACGTTATAATACCTTAAATTATCCCCAGATGACCTAAAATGACTTAAAACGGTATTGTTTTATTCTAATTTACTGATGATGACGAGGGGCGACACGGTGGCCCTCTAGCTGTCATTTGACATGCCACCGGTTGGGGGTACAAATCTGTGACCCCACAGGGTTATCACTATTAATACAGATTTTTATGTGTTCACTGTAAAAGCCTGATGTCGTGAATGTCCTATGGGTTGCCGCTGGTTTAAGTTGCGCGGGAATGTCTGCTGGGCGAATTAATAAAAATAATTATGGTTGCACCAGTTCGGGAATCAAGTGTATTTCTTGAACCCCGGAATAGCGCCCTTTGTGATTAAATCAGACTAACCTAAAGAGCTCGATTATATCTCTATTTCGGCCTGATTGATATAAGAAAGGTATTACTTTTGTTACAGACTTATTGAGTACTGATGGTAATTTTTTATCCTTGAACAATTTTCCTCTTGAATACAATGTTAATGCTACTATTAAAGACTATGAAAAAATGTATAGGGTCATCCCAAACACTTGGTGGGTCTAATCAAAAGATGTCAATTTTCTCATATTAAGTTGGTCTCTTTATTGCCTATTCTAAAGGCCAAAGATGTTAATCTAAATGATCGGAAATGTAACAACAGGCACTGTGTGAAAAGTGGTGTAACCAGGAATAGACTCTCAACACCTCCTGTGAGGCCAAGAAAAAACAGTAGCACCTCCACTTCTTCTACCATCCCTCACACGGTCGGTTTACCCTCCTACCATCTGGAAGAAGGTACAGAAGCATCCAGCCAGCCTTCAGCTTCCTCCACTCACCTGGATTTAGCTGCTTTCCCTCACACTTCTCTTTTGCTCCACACACTTTATTCTTTAGTTGTACTGTACGTTTTGCACTGTTCTATTGTTTGTGCTGTGGTTTGTGCCATATTTAATTTTGTATCCCGAATATGAATACACCCCCCCCCCCCCCCCCCCCCTCCACCCCCCACCCCCCCCCCCCCCCCCCCATCCCACCAGTCTGCTTTTTATAGTCACAAGCTACTCACTGCCTATCAGCGGAGGGCATGAGGAACTACCGCTCTCTGCTCCAAAGACAGCAATGCAGAATGAAAGTGCAGTAAACCTGCTCAATTTGACATCCACACAGTGGAGTTTTGGGGAACACCTCCAGGGGTACGGCGACTCTCATTTACACCCTTTCAGGACCAAATGAGGAGACGGAGAAGCTAAATAAAAATCACTCCGCGGTCAAGCAAACCAAAGGGAGCGGCATGGCAACACTCATTACTATGGTGTGTATGTGTGCCGCGGGGCGAACCAACAGCTGCCGCTCACGACAACGCCTCCTCCATCGAGACGCTCCAGGTGAAGGATTCCAGGAATGTGCACAACGCCGCCGCCGCCGCCACCACCACCACCACCACCGACCCGGCGCTCATGAGGCTTCTGGTGGACTGGCGGGAAAAGAAAAAAATTTTTTAAAAATTAAAAAAAACAGGCCCGGAGGCGGAACACGAAGTTGGCTCACGCTCAGATGACTCTGCGCCATGGCAGCGAGAAGGAGACACCACACCTCACATCAGCCGCGCCATCTCCCCCGCTCTGAGCCCCACCCCCAGAGGGGAGCAAAAACACAAGCTACAGGATAACACATCTGTGCGGAACCCTGCCACGCTCAGCCACCTGCCGGCGGCTGGAATTGTCTCTGAAAGCAGGCATTAGTGCCCTGGCAGCAAGAACCAGCACCACAGCAACTTATAGCAGACATAAAATCCACTTTATAAAGGAAGATATTAATTCAAGGTCCTACCCTTAAAACATTACAGGCTGTTTTAATGGGTTTTAGTGAACCAATTATGGTATGGAGAGACGTGAGAGGCAGTGGATTAATGCAGGCTTAAAGCACTCAGCACATCGGAGGAGAAAAAGGCCTTAAAAAGATGAGTAAATCATGGGTGTCGCCTTCGAGTGAGCCGTGGTGAAAATGCACAGCGGGAAGGGGCTCAAGAGCAGAGCCTTTGAAGTCGATTCCCAGCACGGCTCGGCCCCGTTCAGTGAGAGAACCGAGAGTCTGACGTGCGTACGTGGTCCGACGACCAAACCGACGTGGTCGCGCCGTACCCGCCGATAGCTGGCAGGTCCGTAAAATCAAGGAATGACTTCTGCACACAAAACACAGCATATACTTGAAAGAATCATGTGACGTGATCTATTCACACTTAAAAAAAAGATTTGACTCCTCTCCCTCCCGCATTTGGCATAGAGGAGCTCAAAGACACAACCACCACAATCATGATGATGATGTTTGTCATGCTATTCTGTGGATAAAATGAGTCATTTTAAAGTTTGTTTGCTAACCTCATTTGCATTTAAACAGTTTTGTCCATTCGGAGAATCTCGCTGCAATAGGATTACCTCATCAGTATACCAAGGGCCATCTCTGGATTATAAGAGACGTGTGACCCCGCCTCCCGCTATGCACAGGCACACGTTCATCTTTATTAATGCGTGATTGGAGCCTGCTTACCCTCACATGTGACAGGAGAGTGACACAGAAACTCGGGGTCAGCCGTCTTTCGAACCCGTAAGGCTGCCTTGCACGTGAAATGCGGAGGAAAGAAAGTGAGTGACATGTCAAGCTTCCGACTGTTACGCTGCGAGCTGCGTGGTTTTTCACGCGAGTCCTGCGTGCTTAAAGCACTTTACCCACCCCCGAGGGAAAAATAAGCAAATGGGGGGGGACTCAGAACAGAAACCCTGAAAATTCACCGGGTGGCTCTCAGCAAAACGGATGCACGCTGGTGGTTGCGTGGATGCATTTGACTGCTGCAAAACGCTCCCCCGAGATGAAATGTGTGACACCCCCCAACCCCTCATTGAAGCCTCAACCTTCACACAAACCATGAACTCCAACCGTAATTCCTGAGTTCATCATTCTCCAGCTGGAAAAGCTATTAACCGCATAATTTGTCAGCTCCCACAGTCATTCCCCACATCGTTTGTTTAGCTGTCAGGTAATGTGTCGAGTTATTGTGGGCTTTTTTTTTTTTTTTTTTTTTTAACTGTTGAACGATCTTCCCATGTATGTGGTCTTGATTCACCGCCAAACAGATGCCCTGTAAATCCACGGGCCTCTACCCATGGCGGCACAACCCGTTTAGTTTCTAGCGGCCCATAAACTGAGCCATAAAGGTCAGTTACGTGTCATGATGCTGGACCATGACAGGCTTTCCTGTCTCATGCTGAAGATTAACAGATTTCCCGCCGTCCCCAGAGTCGAATGCTCCTCTGGCTATCGGTTTGTAACAGAGGCTGCAGTTTCTGGCTGACCTGCCAGGTCTTCACAGGCATGCCAGTTCTCTTTACTGCGATTATCAACAATTCCCAAAAGAAGGAGCAGAGGAGATCTTCCGAGACGTTCTGATGGGTCTCACCATGGAGACCCAACTACCAGCTGTAGGCAGGCCATGACGACAGATGACCCCCCCCCCCGCTCCATGGCTTCTGCAAGCCGGCTAAGAAGAGCGTAGGAACGTTTGGAGTGGGGTCACGGGCTTCCATCCACAAAGAGAAATCCTGTCGTGTTTTTGTTTAGAGAGCAAGTCCGCAGAACACAGGTGAGCGGTAGGCCCACACCAGGTGAACCTCCCTCACCCCCACCCTCCTGTTGAGGAACAAGATGGACGTATGGGGACAAGATGGAAGACGGGAGGGAGATCTGCACAAACACGCAATATAAAGACACGCTCAGACCCCAGCACTGACACCCATGCCCTCCTGGTGACCTGATGCCTTGGAGACCAGGAAACCTATCACATCTGAGCTGCTGACAAACAAGGAGACGTCTTCCTAAAGCCGCTTGGCGTTGGAATTTCACCTCCCTGACTTCTGCGCAAACCACAACTGTCAGTTTGTTATTTTTGAACTCCGCAAGGAGAAAAAAAGAAGTGCTTATTCCAGTTTTTTGGTCGTCATTAGGAGTGCGCGTGCTCCTTGGGGTGGGGCTCGGGGGGGGGGGGTTGCTGACAAACGGCAGGGCAGGGCCCGGCTAATGCCGGGCGAGTCAGAGAGCTCTGTTAACCCTCAGCTAGTGCCAGCAGAGGAGCTGTGGTATTCACGGTGAGTCGCTGGGGCGGCACATGGCATGAGGTGCATCGGCACGACGTGTGTGGTGTGCGGACTGACAAACAAACAGCCCGTCAACGCCACCCCCACATGGGGGGGGGGGAGACTCGATACGTCAGAGTGCCTGGGAAGGACAACACAACCCTAAATAAATACACACGGCAAGAAAAGCCCCTGGCTTCCAAACCTACAGAAGTATAATCTCACCCAACAGCAGATGAGCTGTCCTCTACTTGTAACCCTGCGGCAGAAATAAACTGTAATTTGTGCCTGGGATGAGGAGAGGAGTTCTGCTTTTGGGGAAAGGTTTAGCTGCAGGTTCACAAGCTATCTGGGGAGCTCCTGCTTGAGGTCGATCGCACCGAACTTTGGCTTCTAATGGGGGGGAAATCCCCGAGGCCAAGAACGAGGCCTCAGCACGTAGGGCCGGCTAAAATTGCTGCGTGCCGTCAATCAGAAACTGGTTGTGTCACCATGGCCCGCTAGATGAACTGTTCCCAGGCACCATTATCTCTTAATGCTGGTTAGACGTCTTCTCCAGAGCCTTTTGACACTTTGACGGCATCACCAGAGACACGGCTCAGGTATAACCGACAGGCGTAGGGCAACGCATGGAGAGCAACGCTGACAGATGCACCCTGGGGAGCCACAGGCTTAAGGGACCGGTAGCGACCCAGGCAAAGACAAAGGAAATAACATCCAGCTGAATTCTTTAACTGAAGACCTCACTCATGGGTAAAACAGAGGAACCAGCGGTGACCTTCACATGAGAAGGTCCTCAGTCACCTTATATCGCATGGGCCTAAGCAAACAATTGCTGGTTGCAAAAGGGGTATGCTAGCACTGAACCCTGTCAAGATCCCACAAAGCTCTGGAGCCTCCACCCCTCCCGGCCTGGGTCAATTTGGAATGCCTCTGGACGCTCCTGTCACACGGCGCTGAGAGCCGGGTCGCTCAAAGTCAATGACATTCATAGCAGCGGCATCAAGGCGTCAATGCCGACAACCAGGCAGACCTTTTTCCACAGAAGCACAGCGTGTAATCACCAATGCACCTGCCTCACGACGGCAGGTATGCAGAGAGACTCTCAGAGATGGTTTACCAAATTCATTTGCCCTATACGTTGTCTTCTCTGGATTTTCCAGAACACTCCAAAGAGACAGCGGGAAGCCTATAAATGAAGAACAGGCTGATGCACACAGCAGATCCGCAGAGAAAAAAAAATCACTGGCGATTTAAAAAATAAATATATAACACTGACTCATCTATGACTGGCTGTGACTCACTGGGTAGCCTCACAGCTCCAGGGATGAGGGTTCAAATCCTGCCCCTACTCTGTGCACTGAGAGTTAATGTGTTCCTGTGTTTGCAGCCCAAAACCACGAAGTTAAGTAAAACAGTCATGAAAGGGCCCATGGTGTCTAAGTAAGTGTCTCCCGGGACAGGTCTAGGGGACTGGATGAGCCATTATGGAAGACGAACAGCTAGCAACTCAACAAAAAGTGTTACAACCCATTTCTGGGGCAACCGTGCAATTTTCTAGAAGCTGCTAGAACATTAGGGGACCATCAAAGCGATTCATCAATGACCACCTACAGGCTACAGAATGCGGATTACATTCAACCGACCACCCCACAGTGGAATTCAGCTCAGACTTATTCCTCAACAGCCTTCAAGCTGCTGTACCACAATCATTCAAAAATGAGCAGTTGGGCACAACTTCGTTTCCCTGGGAACAAAAAAAAGCTATGTCACCTGACAGCAAGGCTCACGGGTGTCCACCGTCTTTAGCATCCTGCCACGGTAGCCATGGTAACTTGGGTCCAATATACCTTGGCGGGCAGTTAATTCGTAAACTAATGGCTTCAGAAGATGGGCACAAGGAGGAATTGGGAAGGTCCGTGTTGGACTTGTGTCCGAGGGTTAACATTTCACTTGAAGAGGAGGATTATGCTGTCCATCACAGGGTAATTGAAGACATAATGGATGGAGGAGGGACAGTCTGCATGTTTAGCGACCGTCTTCAAGGAATTGTACAATTTTTAGATAAAGCAGCATTAGCGAAGTCACATAGCATGGTCGAGGCATTCATACCTCAGACTCTCATCGCTTCCTGCGCTATTCCTGGCTTACAGGACGATACAATCGTCTTCAAACAAACTGACAGGAGAAT
This sequence comes from Gymnarchus niloticus, assembly GCA_009936485.2. Lineage (NCBI taxonomy): Eukaryota > Metazoa > Chordata > Actinopteri > Osteoglossiformes > Gymnarchidae > Gymnarchus > Gymnarchus niloticus. The sequence goes on along the minus strand of JAACJT020000066.1, from coordinate 330,143 downwards.
CCGTTGAAGGGGCCTGCATGCAAGCTGCTGATCATTTTGCAAACTGCACACCCGAGGTTGCGGGCTTAGGTTCCTTTGTGTGGGTCTCCATTATGAGTGACTCACGACTGCGGCGGAGCCAATCAGTCGCAATGAGAGAGGCAAACCTGTTATTTAGCTGTGATGCTTGAGCATTCAGAAGCATGACTCCCAGGCCTCCCTCAGCAGTTCCTCTATTAAAATTCGGGGGGGATCAGTGACTGCAGGCGAAGCAGCCGTTGGCAGAAATAACGATGGCGAAACGGAAAGCGAGGTTCCAATTAACCAGGAGGAGGAGGACTCAGATGCATTTTCAGGCAGACTCGTTTTATCGACGTCTCTAAATCTTCCAATTACAGCCCATAATGAGTCAGATTAAGTGATCTAAGAACAATAACAATGAGCACACTGCAACTGCTGTGATTGACATTGATGTTACTGACCAAGGATCGCGTTACAAACCCTTCAGTGTGGTTGTGACCGGAGACCAAAGATCAACCATCCACCTTGAACAAACTGGTTTTGACACTCAGCAGGCCTTACCAGGCACCTTCCCAGAAGGCCTGTTGCTGGGTCAAAATCCCCCCCCAACTTGCCCCTAAGCTGTCAGCCTGAATGTACAAAAACCCACACCTAACAGGGTGTAACAGTGGTGTGTATATAGTTAAAGCCCAACTTAACACCTATAAACCTCCCAAATGAGATTAGATCAATGTCCTCGCCCGGTAACACATTGGCTCCAGTGGCCCCTCTGGAGAGACCCCTGAAGGTGTAGAAACACCATCGCCGGGCAGCACAGATACTGAAAAACTACCAGCAGAGACCCTTCCAGACATGGCTGGGGGGGGGGGCGGCCTTTGTCAGGACGGGAGGATATTTTACACACAACTGGCACAAAGTGGCTGGATCTTGTCTACAGCGCTGCTGCTGTGTAGCTGTACGGGAAAGGGGGTCCGAAAAAGACCCCGAAACTCTAAGGAAACCTTACAGGTGCTTTATGAGTCATTCCTTTATAATGGTCCCAATGAACTGAATGAGTGATTGGGGACACTTCAAAAAACAAAATTAATGACTGTACACTATTCCCCTCCAGCCCTTGGAGCACATGAAACCTCTGCAGAATTTTAATTTATGTGTCCTGCAGATCCCAGCGGTCTGCTAACGACATGTACGAACGTGTCGGCTGACTGCTAAAGCTGCCCTGCGTCCATATATCCGTTTGGCACACTCCCACAATCGAGGGTTTGCCGCAGCGTCCAGCGAGCAAAGACCATGACGGTCGTAGTGAAAGGGATGCCGATGTGTCGCGAGGCACAGGTTTTCGCACACAAATGGACACGCGGGCATCTGAACTCCAGAAATGCAGACAGGGAAGACGGAAAGCGGGACAGGAACCAAACTTTCAACACTGCAGCTGTGAAGTTACATCGCTATCTGCTGGGTCCCCCACATCCAGTGAGAATACCATTTTAAAAAGCATCATATTAGTACCTCCACACCTGAAATCTGCTGCCACATTTCCTGCTCTGACCTTTAACCCTAAACCATCTCAGCATCAAACATCGGTCAGTGGTCCGAACGTCCCCGAGCTTTTTCTGGCAGACGGGCCACGCCTCCCAGCCGATCTTCACGGCGCCATTCTGCCAAGAACGCAGCTGGCTGAGGCTCAGGGTGTAACCAGGCAACCCGCCGTTTGATCGAGGCGACTCTCCCGGGAGTCTGCGTGCTTCTCGGCAACCGCGGTGATGCGAGAAAAGGTCACAGAGCCAAAAAAAAAAAAAAAAAGACGTAAGTCTTAATGGTGGGCTATTAAGGGACACACAGCTTACCATCTCCATCAACGCCAATAAAGGGGATGGGGGGGCTCTTCTCACATCTGGAGAGAGATTTTTTTTTTTTTTTTTTTTTACTGCTGACTCTGAACACCTGGAGCCACACCCGGAACTTTCCCCACACTATTTTATGTGTCGGCTTTAACGTGGGCCCTTGAGGGACAAAGGGAAAGACTCTCAGTCTGACCGAACACTGTAACATGCATTCAGTGGTTTCTCCTGCCCAAAGGAAGGCAACTGACCGGCACACTGGTGCAGCCCGGCCCAACATTGCCTTCTTGAGCTGAAACTAATTTCACACGCGTGGTGGAAGCTGTCTTTACTCTGGACAGGCAGGTGTCGCTCTGCCATGACAATGCCAGGAGCGGCAGTACCTTCTGTGGGATTGACAGCCGCCGGCAGTCGATCCCAGTCCAGAGTCCATGACGGGCAGGGATGAAGGGAGAAGACCGCCTCGATGCCACCCTCCTGCATTTCACACGACACAAACATAAACAAAGGCACCGGTGTTACCACGGAAACCTCCCGGGAACACACCAAAACCGTTTGTACAACCCAAAGGCTTCTTGGAGCCATCAATGACCGATGCTGCACCCATCAGAAGAGCACTGTGACAGTAAATCTGAGCAGAGCACCAGAGCAGCAGGTCTGTCCAAGGGAGCCCCAAGCCCGAGATGCTCCTTAAACTGTAGCTTTGGATGGTAGCAACACCATCCATCTTTGGTTAGAACAGGTGCTGCACTTTTCAACCCTGCTATGGAATTTGGAGAGTGATAAGTCACCATGAAATCAGAGCTTGTAATAAATACAGGAGGGCCTAAAAACAAGTGGACCCATTTCTAAATCCTCAGCAGTACTTTTAAAAGCCCCCCAATTACTACCAAGATACTCCTGACATTTCTAGCCTTTTTGTAGACATTGTTTCCTTCTCAGCAAAGCTTGATGGAGGGAAACAGTACAGAGCAGATCTGAGGAGGTCCTGAGACTGAGGTGTCGTTCCAGGTTATCTGGATCACTAGAGTTCTGATTTGGCCTCTTCCTTTCAAAATGAGGGGGGATTCTCTGAAAGTGCTGTGAGCACACTGTTTGGTCAGCAGTCTGGAGAGACCGCGATGGAGGGGCACAGCCCGCTCGTCTCGGAGGGGGAGCCACGGGACGCCAACTGGCCCCGTCGCTGGGCGGCAATGACAGCTGCGACCCTGAACACACGCAAAGTCGCGATCACTCAGCTGGAGGAGTGGGGTGGAATGTCACCGGGGAGGAAAATGTTCCACTCGCGGCGGCCTCACGTGTCCAAAACCCACCGATTTATATTCTGAGGGAGTAAAAGGGGCCAGCCGGGATGAAGAAGCAGAATACATTCGGGGACCAGCTGCATCCGTTCAGTTATGGCCCCCAAAATGGGCCCAATGGTGAAGACCTACCAATCACTATTAGAGTTTGGTGTCAACGTTGCCAGACTTATAGTCCGTCAAAACACAGACATGGAGGAATGCGAGGTAGACTTCGCACACGGTGGCCCTTCAGCTCCAACGTTCTTCATTCAAAAATGAAGTCACTATGAACAAAAAAGAAAAACGCAAGGGACACCGGGTCGTCCGTCCCAGTGACAAAAAAAAAAAACTACACAGAACAGACAACATGACAGCTGTCCCCTTTAGACAAACCGCGATACCGAAATCGAAAGAGCAAGCGGAAAATTCCAGCGAGCGTGGCCAATTTCACAGACAGCGGAAACCATAAACCCTTTATCCGTGCCGAGGAGAGCTGCCTATGAGCATCCACGACGGGACAGGAAGCACCAGATAATACCATTATACAGACAACTGTGGTGCTAATTTGAAGGGCATGCATTAACGCCGACAGGCTTACTGAGCCAAAGACGGAGTTACAAGGAAGGCTGCGTCAGCATCAGTAGTCAGATGAACAGGAACTGTTTAATCACCTTAAGCTTGGTCAGTGTGGGCCTTGGGCCTCCCACGAAGGCTGCCTGTGTCGGTCCCCCGTTTTCCTGCTCCTCATCCCAGGGCAGAGACAGCTCTATCTGGGCTGGTGTCACTGGGGGCTGGGAGGTGAGAAGAGCGATCCCGCAGACCTTAGCGGCCTGGCGCACTCCGGAGACCTCCTGGACGCGGCGGTACCAGCGAAGCAGAAGCGGGAGCTGAGACAGCCTGGCGTCACCACGGCTCTGAAGGGCACTCTGGGGGCGAAAATAAATGAAGTGTGTCGGTGAGGAGCAGGCAGGCATCCAGATGAGGCCTCGCAGGAAGGACACCAACCCCTTGATATCGACCCACTCTATTACCGTTTCCCATAGCCAACACTACATGTGCTCAGTCACAAAACACTGAAATTTCATTCAAGTTCAGCCCTGCATCCCAAGAGGGGGCCAGGTAATTAGCCAGCATGAGATAAACTCACCACCGAGTCCCCGCCCTAAAGCTAGTCAATTAGCCTCCCTGGGCTATATCCAGATTTTCACTGACCTTTTGGCTGGTTCAAGCCAACCGAGAGAAATAATTGTGGATTACCATTTTGGTAGGTTCCTTTTCGGCCTAACTGACCCACCCTGCCTGTGTTAACAGACACTAATAATTAGTTACCCGAAAAGATGTCCTCAAGCTAACTGCCAAAGCCTTTCCTGGTCCCATTTCCTCCACAGGTTCTGCCTTGTTTTACATCTCCTTGATGGAAAATCAATCTATCCCCCCCTCAATTAATGTAACCTTCATAATCTGGCCCCCATACTGAAGTAACGGGCAGTCCCGTCCTACACCTGAGGTTAAGTATGTATAAAATAATGCCTACTTTTAGATTCTAGTGCTAAACACTCGCAGGCTCAGTAAATCAATCAGCGAGGTCACGGCTGGGCAGAGGTGGGAGTGCCCACCGTGAAGCATCTGATGGGACATTTAACACGGTCACCCCTCCATTCCTCAGATGGTGGTTCCCATGGAAACAGAACAACAGTATCTCCACCCCCCCATCCTTCTAGTACTATTGTTCCAGATAAACAGAAGAACCTGGCATGACCGCCCCCCACGGCTCGGGCGATGATGACAGCGCAGGTTCCGCAGACTCGCAGGCGGTCAAAGGGCAGGCGGTGACAACCACAGGAGACAGGAGGAGAGCGGTCGGTCCTGCTGCTGAAGTCTTACAGTCACTCAGCTTCACACACAGAAGGTGACTCCATTCTAGTGGACCACCCCCAGCACTCTAAGTAATTGAGTTCTACACACATAAACAGGAATATCTTCGGGCCTGACAGGCAGTGACCGAGTCCACAGAAGCAGCGCCATTCTGCCAGTTCACACTGGCCAGCCCACTGTGTTCTACTGCCCCATCACATGCCCCCCCTCCACGTCCATACTTCCTGTGTCCAGACGCCCATCAGCTACAGGCCATTTCAAACGCAGAGTGGACAAACCTCAGCCGCCCAGGCATTCACAGGCCGACAAACTCCCACTTGGCCCCTAATTAAAACTCGGACAAATACAAGTCCTGCCAGATCTCTCATGTCAGAATATACCAGAAATCATTCACATTCACACCCATGGTCATATTAAAGCTTTTATCAGTAGCATCGCAGTACTTTTGCTGTAATACAGTAATGTTTTCTGCTTTGGGCATTATGCAAATAATATTTCAGTATGTGCATTTTTATGGAACACAATTTAAAGTAATATTTAATGAGATTATATATACGTAAAACACAGCATGTGGGGAAAAATTCATAAGCTTGTAGTTCTTTTAAATTTTTAACAAACTTAAAAGTCCAGGTAGACTTACGAAGTAGAGGTGCACGCAGGGTATTAAGACCAGATCAGTGAGGGTAAAATATAAACCCTCAGCAAAGACATGTTCCAGCGGGGGCAGATTGGTGGTCTTCACTTTCCTGATGTCTGAGGGCCCCCTGGTGGATGGAGTCTTAACTTCCTCCACTGACAGTTTGGCTAAGGCAGCCCTGAGTTCCAGGCCGTCCGACCCCTGGCTAGGATGAGCTCCAGATGCAGGAGCCTCTGCTGGGACCGGCTCTTCCCTCTGTTGCAGCATGAGCTTCTCCCGCCGTATCTTGTCATCATTGTGCACCTTGACGGGCTCAGCCAGCTTCCGTTCCAGGTATGCAAGAGCGGCGGGAACTGGGGAATCTTGCCTGCTCGGCGAGCGGAGGAACTCCTCCACTGCTGAAGGGATGCTGAGCTCACACAGGCGGGTCCACTGACTCACCTGCAGGGGGCGCCAGTGGAAAAAGAAAAAAAAAATCTTATGATTATGATTTTCGTTCATGGATCAAAGCTGGATTGCTCCCATATTTCTGCTTTGGATAGGGTGTCAGTAAAAGCAAGTACAGCATTAACACTTTGACAAAGACCATCTAAACCATCGATATATATGGCAGGCATTTGGTGGGGCCTATATATACAACAATAAAGACACGGGGTAGATTTAGGTAATAATGGTACGGGCTTCAGGAAAGCTGAAAATATTCCAGCAAACTTCTACACATGAATAACTGAGGTGACTGTTTTGGTTCCTTACCAACTTTCAAGCCAAACCAGCATCCCTGATTAGAGGTTTTCTTTTTGTCACGCCTACTGAAGGCCCATTCCATACTAATCAACACGTGACGTTACCTCCAGTTGATCCATACCTCAGCGCAGGCTTTGAGGCAGGTTTTCTTAAACCCGAGCAGCGCCTCTAAGTCCTTCCGGCTAGGCTTCTCCTCGCAGACTCGATGCAGGACATGCCTCAGTACCACTGCCAAGCCGGCCCTGCAGGAGCTGCCATCTGCATCCAGCACGGCAGGCAACCGGCAGCCCCTCACCAGAGCCGGCAGCCGCTCCTCTCGGATTTCTACGGCGCCCAAGCCAGCTGGTACATGGCCGCTCCAGGGCTGCCCCTCGCAAGACTGAGTGGACACCAGGAACAAGCGGAATGACTTGCACTCGCAGTAGGACAGGAGGAACAAGACGATGGAAGAATGCAGGGGGAGGATGCACTCCTCGCTGAGGCTGCTGACTTCCAGGAAAAGACACTGGTGCTCCTGCTCCTCTCCCGCGTGGGTCATCGTGCTGACGTCAGGGCAGGCGCGTGAGTCGTAATCAAGCACGTGCATATGTACCAAAAACAACAAAACAAACACACTGAAGGGCCACAGTCATCTCACTTCAATACCTACAAAAATTAAACATACAAATAAACAATTCTGCATTAGGATGGGGGGTTCTCGATAATTTAATGTGTTCAGATAATGGTCATGACATAGACTGGGAAATTTTATATAACACATCATTTTACGTTTTAGAGACTCGTACCTAGTGACTACAGCATCATCTAAATAAACCAAATGCACCACATCATTCAGATGACTACCACGGGCTATTTGTGTGACACTGACCTGTTACGCAAGATGGGTTTAAACGTGCGCCTTGTTATATTAATTTAATAAAAATAAAAAGACTCTTATCCAAGTATACATACACTGCTGTAGGAGCGCTGCTCGTACTTTCATAGCGTTCACGCTTGTCCACGTCACTTCCTGGTGTAACAGCAAAAGGTGCCCCCCGGTGTACACCCAACGTTTCTGCGGACGCCATATTTCACAATATATTCAATCTCCAAAATGGAAAAGATGGAATTAGGCTGTGCGCAATTGATAAATCGGATATGACACTTGTTTTATTAAAGCTGTTTCGTGCGCCCAAATCAACATTGCTGTCTTTTAAGAAGTCGTGACAGTGTTCTCGACGGAAGGATTTATCGGTGGGACCGGGGAGGTTCGCTGGCGGCTCTTTCCGGTCGTTGGGGATATCTTCTTTTAAATGAATGTAAACCTAGCTGCCTGATGTAACGTTTAACATATTACACACGAGGGGGGTGTGGGTCGATTCGTGAATATATTTGCTTTGTGTGGTGAGAAACCCCTACATTTCAAATCGGCTTGTTTCGGTGGATATGCTAAGAAATGTCACGTCTATGAGGTCGAAATGAGGAAAGGCTTCATTTCAGCTGCCCATACAAATTATAGCGACAGCACAGAAATACACGATTTGTATATTCCTGTCATTTCACTTTTGCAAACGAGTGCAGTTAGCTTACAATTTGCGTTTCCTCGTGCCGAGTCCACGTCTGTCTTCACGTTTTACGTTGCCTTCTTTCAGATGTTAATAATAATAATAACAACAATAACCTGCGGGTTTTAATGGTATTTATGTAGAGTCATATGGTATCTGATGAGGGAGTACTGGACACGGCCGAGTAACAGGGCAGGAATATGACTGCCTTTCTTATCTGACATTTGACAGGGATCATGGCCGCCACCGTCAATCTAGAGCTGGACCCGATTTTCTTGAAAGGTTTGAGCTACCTGCACTCCAAAAGCAAAGATTCCGCGGAAAAGCTTAAAGCTCTACTGGACGAGTCCTTAGCAAGAGGAAGTGATACCAGCTACAGGATCTCACAGAAGGTATGTCGTCAGTATCTCCCCTACTGTGGCTCTTTCCTTTTGGCTGGTCTTGCCAGTGTCCAGAATTCAACCTGAAATCTTCTCATACAACCAGGAGATGGAGATCACCAAGGTGTCCATCACTAAAGTGAGCCTGAGCAAACAGGACCTGAAGTCATCCTCCGCCGGCTCCTCTTCGATTGGCAGTGGCAGCAAATCCAGCAGCTCAGAAAAGAGCAAGAAAGAGAGTGAGAAAAGAGCATCGGAGAAGGTAAAAATGCTCTGAAGAAGGGAATGGGGGAGAGACGTTGCCTACTTTCTTGTGGTGCTTGTTTTTGGATGTTGCCTGGTTTATAAGACTGAGTTAATGTTGCTGTCAGTGAGTCAGCTCCACTTTAACCTGGGTTACCACTAGTTTCGCTGTCATTTTAGGTGAAGGTGGACCTCAGTGACATCGCTGACCCACCGAAGAAACCCCGCCTAGAGAGGGTGGAGAGCCGCTCCTCTCCTGTCACGGTGCAGACCAGCAAAGATCTGACCGTGCCTGACCTGTCGAGCTTCGATGAGACCAGCGCGGATGACTTCGCCATGGAGATGGGCCTGGCCTGCGTGGTGTGCAGGTGTGTCATTGTCACGGATAGCCAGAAATCTGATCCATGTTCCTCTTGGGCCGCCCGCCCACCGCCGTCTATTCCTGCGACAGGCAAATGACGGTCACCTCTGGGAACCAGCTTGTGGAGTGCCAGGAGTGCCACAACCTGTACCACCAGGATTGCCACAAGCCTCAGGTGACGGACAAGGATGTCAATGACCCGCGGCTGGTGTGGTACTGTGCCCGGTGCACCAGGCAGATGAAACGCATGGTAAGGTCCTCAGACGGCTTTCTCACAGCTCCACCACTGTGCCGAGTAGTTCTCTCTTCTGATGGTCCTTTGTGGATGTGAGGCCCATCATCCTTTGCTGCTTTGTTTTGTTCAGGCCCAGAAGACCCAGAAGCCTCCCCAGAAACCAGCCCCTGCCTTGACGTCCTCCGCCCCCGTGGTGAAGGACACCCTGGTCAAAAAGCCAGATGTGAAGCCCAAGCAGGACACAGCCAGCACCTTCCAGGCATTCAAGAGAACTGAGGTCAAGGTGAGCACCTTTTTCCCAGCAGTCTCCACAGGTTGCCTGATGGATGGTTAAGTGTTCTCTGACCCCATTTCATGACCTTTTCTTTAGGTGAATAGGTGGCATTTTAATTAGATGTCCCTCCTTAAAAAATCAGTCCCTCTAAGAGGATGTTTGTGTTTTTTTTTTTTTTTTCCCTGATTCTCTAGACCTCAGCCACTGTGTCAGTGGGTCCCTCCAGCACCAGCTCCTCCCTGCCTGCTGCTAGCGGTCTGACCGGGTGGGCCGCCTTCGGGGCCAAAGCGGGTCCCGCCGGCACCAAACTGGGCTCGTCAGCACAGGGCGGCAGCGGGAAGGCACCTTCATCCGGCCAGAAGCCGGTGGGCCTGTCCAGTCTAGCTGGAGCCAAGTCGGGCCTCGGAGCCAAAATGGCAGGCAACGGTGCCACCGCGACCCCATTGAAGCCCCCACCACCCCTGACACTAGGGAAACCGAGCCTGAACCGAGGGTCCGTCAGCGACGGCAGCAAGGTGGGCTCCAGCGGCGGTGCCCCGGCCAGCGGCAGTGACGGTGCCGGCAGTGGGACCGGGGGGGGTGGGGGCGGGGGGCCAAAGGTGGCGGCAGACCCCCAGGCGGGGAGCAAGGCACCTACCTCTCAGGAGTCTCAGGCCAATGCCATGAAACGCCTCCAGATGGTCAAAAAGAAAGCGGCACAGAGAAAAATCAAAAGATGATGGGGGTGTCCCAGGGAGTCTTCCTCTAAAGACGGTCCATTTAGTACTTGAATGCGCCTGAGTGCTGCTTGCCCTGGCCGCCTTCTGTCCCGTTCTGTCCGGATGAATCCGCTTCCTTGAAGGCAGCTTTGGATGCTCTCCTCCTCTGTCTTAGCAAATAAAATGTTTTTCTCCCTCCTTCTCGAGTTAAATAAATTGCATCTTTTTAACAATTGAATGCCGTTTCTATGTGTGTCCCCCCTCCCCCCCCCCCTCCGAATCTGGGAGTGTTCAAAAATAAGATGTCCGACCGTGGCAAGGGATTCATCCACAGTCCTTTGTGCTGAATATTGCTTATTTTAAGGCTCTCTATAAGACCGTGCCTGCCGCTCGTTTGAGGGCTGTAGACGAGCATCTCAACGTGACGAGGATAGCAAAGGCAAGCTGCTTTCAATGTGAACGGACCTCCCGTAACGGCTCACAGTATGTCGGGAATGCGGGGCGAAGTGTTAACGGGTCGTCATCCAAAATGTCACCCTTCAGGTGGCTTTTTAAAGACAGTTGCACACTTTCGACACGGCAGCCCAGGTGAGGGTAGATTGAGGTGTATCGTACTTTCTTATTTGTGAGGACACCCAGGTAAGTGTCTCCCATTTGAGCTGTGGATGTCTGCTTCGGAATGAGACAACCACTGAGAATTTAAAGTGCTCCGCTGGGTAGTTCAGGTGTATTTAATAAGATGGCTGACTGACACACGTCCCTCTACATAGAGCCCTTTTTTTTTCAGTGACATTGTCTGAATGCCGTTTTCTGTAATGGGTCATCTTACTGAGCAGTCGTGGGCAATGTGGGCCAAAGTTCTGCAGGTTCTAGATCCACTTTCCGAACACGATTCCCTGAATGTCTTTGGGTAAAAGACACAGATGGTACTCATCGGGGTAGAGCACACTCTGAACCGGACCCACCTGAGCATGTTCTGACCTGGGATTATCAACGCTACCCAGCTGGGCCCAGTTATCTTCCACCAGGGAAACGAGTGGAGCATCGTGTGGTGGACCTTTGCCTTCAATCTAATTGGTCCTTATCTCTCTGTTCTCCCCCCCCCCCAGCAGTCCGTTGAGCACCAGAGACTGTGACTGAACTGAGCGCCCGGGTCCACGTCCTGTCTGTCTGGTTCACCTGTTTCACTATGGAGGACCTGACCCCTGCAGGTGGCCTGGACCGCATCAATCATCACCAAGGTCACCCGTGGCTTTTCTCTCCGAAGCTGTGGGTCGTCCCACCTCCTGCAAAGTCTGCCCACCCAGCAGAATGTCTCATGATCGGTCTGTACACTTTTTGGTCCCGTGTCAGATCCGGTGTAAAAGGTGCTGTATCTGAACATTCGATTTGCTTTACATTGATAGGATTTAGTTTTATGTAATAAAAAGAAAACCTGATTTTTCCAATCACTGTTCTTTACCTAATGGTGTTTGTTAATCCCAAATCACACCTTTATGTCTAGTTATGTTCAACTTGGTGAAATATATTCCTCATCTTTATGCTGGAAAAGCATTTTTTGTGCGTCAGTGACCCATGTCAGGAGGAGGGAGAAGTGAAACATTTCTGTGTTACTCAGTTATTGCAGCAGTATAATACCTTTGCTGTACTCTTGTGTCGTCTGGAACACACGTTTTGTGATTGTGTCTCTAAAGGTTTGATGGGAATTTGCACACTGTTGAGCCTACAGGGCTTCTGGGAATTCTTACCACAGCGTCTAGAACAAGCTGATGGGAGTTGTTACCATACATGGCACCACAACATCCATCCAAGCTGTAAAATCCAGAGCTTTTACTTACAGCCGCTAGGTTGTGGATTTCCTTTGAATTGGACGTCCTGCAGTTTTTGGCTGTACTGTAGTGGAAAAACTCACATGATGATTAAGACGGCAACTTGACTCCATGTCCTACATGTGATGGCATCTGTCTGTCACTTACACGTCTGTTCTGAGTACAGAATAGATTTTTATTCATCACTGGGTAAAATCTTTACAAAATATACATGCCATAGGGATAGTCACATATACCTCTGTATAAATTTTAATTCTCTAATAATTAAAATTAATATTAACTCTGATAAAATACATCTGCTGTACAGCTAACTTAGATTTTGATAACAATTGATATTAGAAATGATAAACTTCTGGGACATTCATTAAAATCGATGGAACACTGCATGTAGAAATACTAAGTGCTGAGACTGTCATTGTCAAGGTCACACTTAACAAAGGACCGTATGTCTAAGTTACATCCATCCACCTTTTATAACCAGTTATGCAAGACAAAGTCAGATTATAGCTAAGATTATTTTTTAGCAAGTGCTTTTTTCACAGTGATTTACAGCTTCGCATTTCATACTTTAACCTTCATAACTGTGGTTCAGATAATGCACTTCACTTCGGGGAGTTTGTTCTGGGACTTTTAACTGCCACGCCCCCTGGTGGCCGTTAAAAACCAGCAGGTCCCAGCAACCTGCAGGACGGCTCTAGGCGTAGGACATCTTGCCTAGGTAGTTGGCAGGGACGTAGCCCTTCTGGCCATCTGCCTCGGCCAGCCACCACTCCTTGTTGCCACCCAGATCGCAGAAGCGGAGGATTCGCACGTGCTGATATTCCCGCAGGGTGAGCTCTTGCGCACAGCGGGCCTGGAAGGCGTACACGGCGTAAAACTGCGACACAAGAGACACACAGGCAGGGGGCATCAGAAGCACGACTGAGACCTGTGATGGTGCTATTCCCCTGGGGGGATCCAGCTTCTGTTCCACCTCATCTCCTCATTTAAACTGTAGCTAAATCCTGCTTGGCATTCCAGATGTAAATCTGCTAAATTGATTCGGTGTTAATTTGGTTCTAGTACCAGTCTAACTACCAGATGCTTTGTGGTGTCTACACTTTATTTGCTCACAAAGCTGGTCCTTGGCTGAAGTTTTTTGTGTTAAATGCCTAATTTTTGGGTGCCACTGCAGTGCCATGCCTGAACTCTGAACCTGTAACCTATTGCACACTACCTCCCTGGTAAACACCTGATGGCTTCAGCAGTCTCTGGATCAGTAGTTTTCAGTCTTTCATATTTTTCAGACTTCCATTTAATTTCTGAAAAATGTCATGAGTAAAATAATTTCCAAGTAATGCTGTCCTGGTAGGTGATAATGGCTTCCAATCTCATATTCTACACACAGAACTGGAAAGACCCCTCAAATCACTACAGCACAGAATGGTCCCACAACAGCAATCATTTTTTACCACTAGATGGCACTGTTTCCAGACATCATTGTCACACCTTACCTGTCATCAAGACAACGTTGCGCTAAAAAGATTTATAAAGTAATCATTGTAACGATAGCTGACATACGTTGATATTGATATGTTTGGAGCAGATTATGGTAGGAAGGCAAGCATTTTCTCCAAGGGTTTGGAGCCCATGCACTTTATGATTACACAGTCCCACATAATTCCCTCACCTGTTGATCCTCCACACTGGTGTTTTCTGGAGCCTCTGGCTCCCCCTGCAGGTCGTCGGGGGAAGGCGTGCCGTCCACAGCATCGACGCTAAGTCCACGCAGGCTTCCCCCGTTACCGCCGATACTCCCTCGACTGCTGCTGCTGCTGCTGCCACCGGACACGAACAAGCTGATGTTGTCAAAGTCGTCAGCCACCTCGGAGCGAGCCCCGCCCCGCTCCCGTGTGGGATTGTAGGGTTTCAGGAAGGTGGAGTACACGTAGCCTTCTGCACCTGTAGCACAGGACAAAGGACAGCCTGTCTGAAGGTGGGGGAGGGATGGAGGGGGCGAGCGGTGGCATGAAAGGAGGCTTTGTGTGCCTTATACTCTGAGGAAGAGGGGGAAGGCCGAGCACCCAGCGGAACCGTAAAACGACGGCCATCCTCGTCCACCAACCACCACAGCCACATTACATCATTTGTTTATTCGAGTCATTCGCCTGCAGATTGCCGTCTTAACCATTCCAGCGGTAGACCGTCTTCCCCGTTATCATTCAAGTGGTATACATGTGATACAGGGTCGAGGATCTTACCAAAGCACGGCACACGGTGTTTGGTGTTTGACCAACGTGTTTGTGCATTTTTCTGTGTGTGTATGTGTGTGTACTGTGGACTATAGAATGTGATTCAACACGTGGTTGGGGGAGTGAAACATGAAACGCCGGGGGCTCGTGGAGTTTAACGACAGACTGACGACACAGCTTATGCCCAAGAGCTTTGGGGAAAAGAGAGGTTTGCTCACCGTCACGCATACACACACAGGCACACACACGCGTGCACCATTCAGGACACACATAGGGCTACAGTGCAGAGAACCACAGCTGGCCTTCTCCGAAGGGGGTGTGGCCTCCGTTGCAGGTCGATAAGTGGCGACACGGCCTCGTTATGCAGCCAGAATCCTGGGGGAGATGGTCGTCATCGTTGTTGCCGTAGTCGGTGTTGTTTGTCGAGCACCTCTATGTCAGAGGGCCCCTGGGAAGGTGTGAGGTTGGTGTTTTTTATATGGGGGGGGTGGTTATGTAACACAGGCTGTCGCAGAGAGGCTGATGAAGCATTACCGATGAGACACCTGTAGGCAGGTGGGTCCGATACAGCCAGCAGCGTGAGCCATTAACAGACCGCGATGTCACCTAACGTCTTTATTGTGACGACAGACGGTCGGTACAGTGTAGAGGCTCGGACATTTCTCCACCGCGTCATGTCAAACGCAGTCGTGACGTGGCAGGGTCATGTATGCTTTGGGTCCAGCTGCCCCGGGTCAGGACCTCACCTCCTGTGTTGACCAGCCAGCGGCTGCTGCTGCCCAGTGGGTCATGGTCCTTCAGCAGGGCCACCAGCTCCCCCTCCAGCAGGCTGACGTCCTGCTCCTGGCACGCATTGCAGTTACGTTTCAGCTGGTACAGCCGGTCCAGTGGGTAGGCGGCCAGCAGCCCGGCCCGGTGGTTCTCTGTTTGCCTGGCCACCTCTGGAGGCTGCGGGGGGGTGAGGAGGGCGGTCCAGGGTTACAACTAATGAGCCCTGGCAGGGGTGGGAGCTGTCTGTCCTGGGGCGAGGTGACTAATCAGCCACCAGTACCCCTCCCTCTCCCACATACCCCTTGTCCCGAGGGAGTGGTATCTCAAAGATCGAGCTCTGACTCGGCCTGTGCCGGCCGATGCAGGTGATACCTTCGGCACCACACATTAATCGAGTTTTAATTTATCTCATTAAATGAGGCAGAAGCTAAGTGGGGAGAATCTAATATGAGTACACCGGAGACACCTGGGGCACTGGGTCTCCCACGGTAATCAATCAGGGAGCTCGCAGCGCAGCTCCGCGCTAATCCCCCACCCATCGTCTCCGGAAACATCTCTGATCAACCCACCGATGTTTTCTTTGGCTTCTCGAAGCTCACTTTCCGTTCCATGAGTCGGGGAGCGTTGTCCTTCACAAAACTGAGGCCGTTCAGGCTCTCCATTATGCTGTTTTGGACTTCACTAATGTTCGAGAGAGGAGCCTAGGTAGATAGATGAATGAATGAATGAATGAATGAGTGAGTTAGTGAATAAATGATCTCAGCCTACCAGCGTATCACACTGGGAATCAAGCTGAAATCAGCCTGATCAGACCTTAGTTATTATATATAGTTTAAGTGGAGGTTCTGAGATAAACTATCACACGGAAATTCTGGGAGAAAACAGGGCAAAATTCTCTATTGAAGGCATTGTCTCAATACTTTTGGAGATTTTCCCTATCTTGCACTCCACCCATGCCTCTAGCTCCACCCACATTCCAGAAGCCCCGCCCCACACCCACCGGCAGCTGCTGCATGGTGGGGACTCTTTGTCTGGAAGCGTCCAGCAAGGCACTCAGCAGGCCGACCAGACAACGCAGGCAGTTGACCAGGATTGCTCGGGCAGCACAGTTGAAGCGTTGTAACTCGTCCACCAGCTGGGCATTGAGGGCCTCATAGTCACGCCGGGCCTGTGCCTGCTCCTCGGAGCCTGACTTCTCTGGCCGGCAGTAGCAGTCCAACAGCTTGTCCTGCCGTTTCTGGATCAGCTTCTGAGGTCCAGGAAACATGCCCTGCAGTGCTGACAGAGGCGTGAGCACCACGTGCTCGAGACTCTCCTTCTGTGGGAGGACAGCAAGGACACCGAGTGATGACCTTGTTAGCAGTCTGGTCAGGGAACCAACTTGTGTATCAGCAGTGATGGTTGTTACTTTGAGTCCTAGAATGTGGTCCTGCTACTGTTTTCTTCAGCACTCAACCTGAACTGTTCAAATAAAGATATTCAACAGTATAAATCAAAGGAGATGAAAAACCACTTTAGGTCTGTTAAGCAATGGAACGTGTAAAAAACTTTCTACTCTGCGGCTTTAGCTAAACTTTAACTCCGAGTCCCGACTCCTCCTCGTGTGTCATCCATGGTTCCACTCTGAATGGAGCGTGACCCATGTTTATAGTGGTCCCAATGTGTCGGCGTCACCTGACTCACGCACCCACCGCAGCGCCTCACAGAAAGAAGTCATGCAAATGTAAACAAGCGGAGGAGAAACGCTCATTCACGTGCCGCACGCCTTTGTGTAACCTTATCATCGTCTGTGCATGTTTCGTAAGTGATTTTAAAAAACAGCCAATTAGAAAGCACCCATATTTTTGCTACCGTTTCATTTATAGTATGATTCATTACAGCTTTAGGCTTTAAGATATAAGGAAAAGAGAACTATCCAAAAGTATCTGCTCACAAACAGCTGTAGCTGTCTAGAAGTACACACACAGACTACCACAATCATCTAGAAGCAAACTCATAACCTAGTGGAACGATCTAGAAGCTCGGTAACATTCAGTCTAAACCATCTTGAAGCAAAAACATCCACTCCTGGCACCATCTAAAGCACACTCACAAACTTCAGAAGTGATCTCATAAATCTAGAAGTGGACTCACAAACTGTCTGTATAGACCAGCCCCGTTCCTCTTGTGAAGAGATCCATTGCAATCTACCCTGTCTGGATCCTTCATTATGTTCTCCAGATCCTGAGCGTGTTCAGTGGCCAGAGAGGTCAGTTCCTGCAGGGATCATACAAAGGTCAAGCTACACGGCCTCATCTCATGTGTCATCTTTCAAGGTTTTTTTTAAAACGGACTTGTGGTCAGTTAAAGTAGAAGAGGCTGAGTCACATGTCGTTCAGAGCGTTCAGACTATCTCAGAGCTGATCACTTCTATTCAAGGTATCCTTGGATCACGTCGACTTTTGAGTAGGCCACTCTAAATCCAAGTCCTTAACCTTAGCACAACCTTGCTGTCTGTTCTTTGGTTATAGTGGCTGTATCAGAGATACCTGATGTTTCCATGGGGGCAGGACAAGATTTGTGGCTACTTTATCAGCCGAGCAGTTAAGTGTCTGACCTGAACATGATGTAGGTAGCAGCATGCATTCTTCACCAGCTGCCTCACGGCTTTCTCAAGGCTCCGGAAAAGCTTCTCCTCTTTATCAAAGGCTTCGTCTTTGACCTGGACAAGGGGAGTTAAACATTCAACCGCCTCACTTTCAGAAGAAGCTTACACCGCCCGGGACATATCCCGAACCTCCAGCTGCCTCATCATTCTTGCCATAACGAGACGGCAAAGAATAAACAGTCCTGTAGGGGCATACCATTTAATGGGCAATAATAAGAGGACCGTGGCCAAGGAGACAAGGTTCAAATGCTAGCATGGAACCAGCCCACCTAGAGCCGTAGAGGGCAAACAACAGCTCTTCAGTGGCATGTGACAGGAGTGGAGGCCAAAATGATGGTCCGAAGACCCGGGGGCACGTGTTACAGAAGGTAGCATACCAGAGGCTCCGCCCCCGTTAGCATCTTGATGTAGCTGGTCAGCCTGTCAGACTTCTTCCTGATGGAGTGTATGCTGAACTTGTTCAGCCTGCCGATCAGTGTTCCCTCCTCATCCGGTTTGATATACCTCATCACTGGGAAACAGAGAGAGCACACGCGGCCTCAGCATGATGGATAAGGTACACGGCATTGTGCTCTTTGTAATTACTGCGATTGCTTCTAAGCGATGGCAGGGGAGAGGGAGGGGTCGCCTTGGGGTTGATAAAATGTGCAAGCAGAGCATGCTTTATTCTCTCTCTCTCGTCATGTCGGAGGGATCTGTACTTAGACGCATACAGAGGTGACTTTCCCGCTCCGCTCAGTGATGAAAAGTGAGATGCGGAATGTGTGCGTAGCTAAGTAAATGACTGTCATCTGTTTTCCGAACAGACCACCTTGGGTTCTGCACAAGCGGCAGTGGTTATCTGCAGTGGACCCACGCGATTTAGCTGGATGCCCCTCATCATGGCCGATGGCATTGAGTTTAAAGCATCTTAGAGGGAGGCCACTTCTACTCGGGTTCGATAATGGCTCGGGTTGCCTTGAGCCAGAGTATGTCAGGGGAAGCGTTGGGAGTAAGCCAGGGATTGTCCTGGAAGGGTTGTCAATCCACGGTAGAGGCTTCATGTAAACATTAACTAGAGTGTTTCGAGAAGACGGCTCCTCTCGAAGACCTGGTTGATACCAACCAATATCCTTCCTCCGCTTGAACTCGTTGATATTGAGGTTGACGACCTTGACGGCCACCAGAGCCTCCTCGAGCGGTTGCCGGTCGGGGTGGTCTTCCGGTGTGGCCTGCCACAGCTCACCCAGCAGCAGAGGGTACTTCATCACTCTCTGCACGGGCTTAATGAGCAGTGAGCCCATGTCTAGCAAGTTGGGCTTGTTCCTGCAAACACACCGAGAGTAACAGTTGGGTGTGGGGTCACACAGCAATGTGGCAGCACTCCTACCGTATCTGCTGATGCACTTTAAGTTCACCACATGGTCACCTGATCACATTACTGAAAATATATATCACATGTCGTTGCTGATGAATTCCATCTTGATAAGTAGACAGAGGTTCCAAGCGTCGCTAAAATATTAATTGTGCCTAAAATGTTATGTTGTGTATTTTATATTAAATATTTTATAATAGGTGATGTACTTACTCACGGTCATATATTTCCCTGTAAAAGAGAGAAAAACAGGCTGACTTTAAGCATATTACTTCATGACTGCTCAAATCAAATGTTTTGTTTTCCAAAGTTAACTCTTCCTAGTTCTGTCATCGGTATGTGAAAAAGTGTCCCTGTTTATTTAATGTTCAGGTTTTCAAGACAGTGATACCCAAATGTGTTTAACGAGTTAAACCCTTACTTCAGAGCTAAGACGCGGCCTCGAAAAAGTTGCCTGATCTCATCGTCTTTCTCGTAGGACTTCAGCAAAGCGTTCGCTTCGTCATGCTGGTAGCAGTACAGTTTGTACACCTCCTCCAGCTCTGCTTTGGCCTGTATGAAGATGTCGCCTGCAGGGGGGAGCGAACAGAGCCACTTCCTGTTTGAACACCGCCAGTCCGGTTTTGCATACCTCTGATTTCTTTCATTTTGTTCTTCCACTATTTCTGACGAGCCCGCCTTCTCATTGTGCTGAAACTTCCTTACATGGAAGCAGGAAGTCCAGCTACAGCATTGACAGGCATTACCTATAGCCTGTGCCTCGGGGTCGGACTTGGCCACGGCCTCCCGCAGGTCGCAAAGCAGCTTGGCGGACACCTCGCACACGGCCTCCATGTTGGTGAACAGACGGTCCACTTCCACCACCTGTAGGGAGGGTTGGAAACCATAAAGGCAGGCCATATGGTCAGTACCCCCCAATGAGTTAATGCTAATCCTCAATCTGCCTCCACTGCCCACTGCTTATTAAACAATATGTTACTTATTAATTATAATGACAGAATACCAAAAATAATGTGGGGGAGGTCTTATATCAAAAATCTTTTTAATGATGTTTTTCATTTCAGCAGAAAGACATACATAAAATCACATTCAAATACACGCAGACATACTGTGCTACATCGTCAAATGAGAATATTGGTCATTTTCCATGAGAAACACTAAAATAACTCCTTGTGGATGCTGTAAAGATCATCAATCTTTCCTGAACACTGCCCATTATCTTAATCTTAATTACTCGTAGCCGACACACTGGAGGTTGAAAGAGGTGTCGTAAACTCGTCTCTCTGAGCTACTATGGCCGCCGTTGGCCACATGTGTTGGATGATTACCTGAGCCTCTCTTAGCGGCTGAATGACCTCTTTGATACACAGCTCTAAGTCAGTCAGGTAGTCTCTCTCCGTCTGCAAAAGCTCCTGAATGACCTTCGACCTTCTGATCATCTTCCTGCCTCTCAGCTCTTCTGGTTCCAAGTCCAGTGACGTAGTGGACGAAGTGGATGACATCGGCTGGGGTGCCATTTTTTCTGCAAATGAGTGACACATAGAATAGCGTCTGCCTCCCCGCGGGGTTCAACTGGCAGATGAATATTGGTTTTTTTTGTTTTTTTAATTCCAACATCTGTTCATAGATTAGGCATCCAAGTTCGGTCTTGATTCTCCACTGAGAATGCAGCTAGCATTTACATTCAAGGTTCAAGATTCTTTACTCGCCATGCCAACACTGGAATACTCTCTCATTCCGCTTTCAATCAGGTCCAATATTGCCGTGTAAGAGAGGGGAAATCAACACAAAGTACAGCGACAAAAGGCAACGGTGCAAGGATGTAGCAGTGAAAGGCACTAACTGCAAATATGTGATTTGGTTCACTGCTCAACGCAACCTACCCAAGAGTCTGCATTTTGTAGATGTAGTTGTGTTTACACATGTCATGATAGTTGTCATTCTCTGTCACACACTTGCCGGCTTTCCTACCAGAGTGCAGTATTAATGTCACTGTAACGGAGACCGCTCGTAGATCCGGCTCTGTGGACCCAAGGTACCGGAGACCGCTCTTGGTTCCTGTTCTTCGGGAACTGCTGATAGCTCAAAGGACTGTAGGTATAGTGTAAATCACTGTCGGGAATACTATCCCGGCGCTGCTCGTGGATTTCAGCCGTCCGTACTTCAGAACACCACGGTTAGGATCCTGGATGATCTTTATTAGGTTTCAAGCAACTTACACGTCCACCTGAACACTGAATACAGAGTAGGGCTTGACAGCATAGACTGACTCTGACTCTTACTGCTTTCCCATCTACTACTCTGGTCTACTCTACTACTCGTGCTACTCTCCCATCTACTACTCTTCACCTTCTCTACTACTACTGAACTTCAACTACATATATAGTCTTAGAATCTCATCACCAAGGTGATGAGAATACTAGGATGACTATGGTTCTACGTAACCTAGGAGATCATTGGGAGGAACAATCAATGTTTATAGTCCTTAACGAGGGAAATAGAACCCAACATTCTACCTACTTTCTGGGAGGTTCTAGACGACTGAGGGCCTTTTCTACAGTTACCCTTAAAACTTCTGAATTCAGTAATACAGTCTGATATATGTATCTTTCTGTCTCTCATTATTGACTCCTCGCTGTCTGTATACCTACAGGAAGTGCAGGTGCAACATGGGAAGACTTCATGGCACCCCATTAGCATATCGCTCAAATTCTTTCTCTGGTGTCAGATTACTGAACCAATCATGTCTTGGTGATGTAATGACTTCTGGCTTACTGAGACATTCGGTCTGTTCCAGCTGGGGCAATATCCTTTTGGGCCACGGCCACCACGACATGCACGGCACTCTGCCTCTTCGTAACACCTGGACACGAGCCACGAGCAGCGTCGTAACCCAGGGCAATGGATTCAGAAAGCCGCCACAAGTTCACAGCTTGTGTGTTAAAGACCATCAATTGCGTGCATGACCCTGAGCTGTGAAAAGCAAGCGGGACCCCAATAAAGATTTCCTGTTTAAATTTGCAGATTTCTGCAAATGCCCCTTACCTTTTATTATAGAGTGCATAAAAACTGCACCCATATCCTTCAAATAACTGATATCACCTTATATTCATTCACAGATAAAACAAGATCATCACTAAAGTTTACTTTCATGTTCCTCTTTTTGCTGCTCACAAAGCTATCACTTCTATGATTTTCCAGTTTTCACACTGGAAGGTGGTGCGCAGGCCACTGACCATGAGTGTAACGACGTCCCCCTCCCCCTCCCGTCCTCGTCGGAGACAGTCTCCATCTGGTGCGATTAAAAGCCATCCTGTTGGTAAAATTAAACCAAGGGGGAGCATATTGGAGACCTGCCTGTAGTGAATATGGTAATATTATAACTTGGCGGTGAATAAAACCATTTAGCGCTGGTCTACTTGTGTTAGGAGGATTGATTCCAGGCATTGGAGTTCCCATGAAAAAGGATACACGTCTTTTACCAAGCTGCCCATTGAGACGATGAGGTGGAAGCCCGTGGGACCGGACCCACCGGATCGCGTGTCAGTTTCTCCCCCAACAAACCCCCCCCCCACGAAAAATGGAGTCACATAGAGCAGGCTCTCCGAGGAGAAACAACAGGCCCATGCTTCCATCGGCGGAAAATGCCGGTGCGTCGCTAGGCTAAGCTAGCGTGGTGCGTGTTGGCCCGGCTACCGAATTACATTTCTCGCCCTTGTTTTGTTCTGCCTCACAGGTGCCCCGGAGAGCCATTACCAGCACGAGGCCTGCCTTTGTATTCAACAGGAAGCCAGAAGGATGAGTGCATAAGCAACACCGCTGCACTGAAGCTGCAACACTGATGGCAGCCACCTGTAAAATCACATCCCTCCAGCTTGGTGCTACGGTTCTGGCCCGTATTCCTTGTAAATGTATGTCTAGAGTTTCCCGATCCCTCTGTGCCCCTTTTATTGAGATCTATCAGTACCTTGGAAAAGAGGAGGTGTCTTACACATGTGAACAACTGACCTGAGACTTGACCAACCTGTTTTGCAGACATGAGGAACAGCTAAGCCATTTCCCTTCACTGTACCATCTAATGTGTCAATATTTGTGATGACACAGCTCTTGGTCAGCTGAGTTAAATCCAAAGAGAGACTTACTGCTTTGTAATAAAACATTCACCACGTTCCCAGATCGTAAATGTTTTCAGGTACAATATGCCACTGTTTACTTGAACTGTTTTGTGCTGCGTATTTGCACAAGAAAATGTGTTGTCGAAAACAGCATGTAACACAGATCTACAGTTGCCGTGCCAACAAACAAAGCTGTGAAACTTAACCTCAGATATTGTATTTTGACCTCTTTAACCCTCAATGTCACTGTCAGCTAAATGGTCTGTGAAAGTCTACATGCATTTCTCTAAACCTTGCAAAAAACTCACTTCTGGCCCAATATGCGAGTCGATGACAGCCTCTTATTTTCCGAAGGCTGAAACGGTGACCTGACACATTGTTTTTCAGCATGGGGGGGTCCTGGTACAGGGGAATGGGCCGATTTTCTGGAGATGCTGATGGCACAGTCCCAGACAGCCCCACATGGCCGAACAGACACGGGCAGCTAGTTAACGTGTGACCTTCGCACGCTTTGGGTCCGCGAAGCACAGATTTGAAAAATCGGCACATGTACGTTACCATCTCCCGGCTACCACATCGACCGAACACCTGACCTGTGTTAGTGTGAATACTTGCACTTTTTTCCACACAAAACCCCAGATACAACGCTGCCTTCTAATGAGCGAATTTCATGACTAACGATGGAATTCGTGCAGTCTGGGACACAAGGGTAAAAAGCCTGTTGTTTGTGCAGCCCCGTCTTGTTTGAGGCTGGAACACGTTTTGCATATATGACATCATCCCGCGGGAGCCGCTGCAGGTTTGTCACATAACAATGCAACAAGCGTTGAGCATCACCTGCTAAAGCTTAATTTCTCGCTCTGTTTTTGCTTTTTAAAAGCACTGTCCTGGGATCTCCTTGACCCTCAATTGGGGGCAGAGACTGGGCCAGCACACGTGGTGCCGAAGGACCGTGATGGGTGCTCAGAGGCACGAGTTTAGGCAGTTACCTTTGAGTTTGGTGCTGTATTCCGTTTTATCAGACTGGCTCCTCCGCACAAGGGTGCCGATGTTGATGTCGCCCTTTGTGGCATCCTCGTCCACGATGCTGTCAGTCTTCCTTCTTTCTAGGTATCTTACAAACAGCACATTTGATCTTTTTATTTTCCGGATTTTCTGCTCTCCCGGAGCAGGGGCGCTGCTACCCCTGCCCTCTTTTGGTTCCATGGTGGACCCTCCCAGAACCCCCCCCGCCCTTTGGCCCCAACCTGGCTAAGAGGAGCGAGCTGCCTGGGAGCTCTGGCCGCTCTGTACAGCAGTAGCACTGTGCTTACCGGCTGAGAGACTCTGATACAGGTGGCCCTGCCCCGCCTACCAGCATACCTGTTGCAGGAGACCTGCCAAGCCCCTCCCACTCCCCTATGCCATGGCTTACCTACCACAAGAGAGACCGGCGTTCACTGTACGGGGAGGGTGGGGAAGTTGTGGGGAAGGAGACAGGCACAAGGAGAACTGTGAATAGCTGTGGCCTGTGGATTTTCCCAGGGTAAAAAAACTCAACAGCCTTTATACGCAGCCAGCACATCGGGACGAGAGATTCGGAGAATGACTGACCTCCCACAATCTTGGAGGTAGAGTATAAAAGCGAGTCTGTATCTCTGCAAGCATGGGGGATGTAAATTGCGGAGAGACATTTTTGCATATGAAGGAGTGGGGCCTGTCAGTCAAGCTCTCTTGAGGTATAGTCTCAGTGTAAATGGTGGCTATATCTGCCCCCCCCCCCCCACTTTTCCCCTCTAGTCCTTCATTCCTGTTAAGTCCCACCACCTAGAGACGGTGAACAAATAAAACCGGGACCTTTGTGTCACGTCTGGATTATTTAGATCTAATTTCTGACCCAGTATTTTTTGGGCTCTTTCAAGGTACCAGAAGAGAGTGGGAGGGGAATGTTCAGTCACACTGATGCAACATTTGTTCTTATCGGTCAGTTACAGACACATTCCTCACGTTATGGTTTCAAATTAAGTTACACGAGGTTATAACGCCGTCACGTGTCACTTTGGGATGACTTTGCTCACATGGGTTATCCCATGTTCCTAGTGTGGAAAATATTGAACAAAGGTGGGTCGGTAATGTAATGCTAACCAGACAAAGTAAACTAGGAAAAGAAAGCAATATAATGTAGCAAACAGGATGAAAGTCGGTGGTGATGCAGATCTCACCTGACAGTCAGAACAAATTCAAATAGACTTAGTTACCCTACTGCCTCATGACTGAGAACTTAAACCCCTGTAGAGGCCAGCTTGAAAAAGCAGCTTCATAGTGTCTAACTGCCCGTGTTCACACACGGATAATTGTTATAAAAGGTACAGTAAAACTGAGATGTGTCATTTTTTTAGTCATGCATGATTACCGGTGTCGGTCATTGATACCGGCGGCCATGGTGGCCCAGTGGGTAGCACTGACACCTCACGCTTCCTGGGTTCAAGCATTGAATCCTTGTCCACTGTGTGTATGGAGTCTGCATTTTCTCTGTTGATGGCACAGATTTTCTTGAGTTTCCCATTTCCTCCCACAGTCCAAAGACATGCAGTTAAGTGATGCTGTCCTGGAAAAGCCATTGGGAGATGGATGGATGGATGGATGGATGGATGGATGGATGGATGGAAATTATTTCAAATTAATTGACTCAATTTTACTTTTTAATATCAAATTAAATAATTTCCTAGGAAAGGAAGAACAAAAAAGCCTAAATAGATTAACAGGACAGGCAGCAATCCAGAAGACGGTCAGAATTTGCATTCATACGTAAAATATGCAACAAAACTCACTTGGTTACTAACATTGCCAAGCTCAGCAGACGATGGTCACGATTGGTATTCTTGTTAAACTGGGTCCAAAGTTGCCATGAAGAAGAAAGCAGGAACAAGAGATGTGCACATAGCACAGTGCAGAACTCTGTATTCTGTTTTATCATCACTGCCCATATGGAGAAAGGAATGTGCATAGCTGTCTTTCATAGTTCAGGTCTGGTCAGACAAGTATGTTCAGTGGTAACACACAAAGACAATGTCTGCCACTGCCATCCTGGCACCTTATTCCTGGTGACAATAATGAGTGCGTTTTACTCCCCTCTGAAGTGTGCGCAATAAAGGAGCGTATAATGTTTCCAGACTATCGTAAAGTTTGCCCTCAGAACGCCTGCCCATTCCTTCAACGCAGCCATAGATGGCATTAAGGGCCAACGTTTCACCTTTCACCCTGCAACGTGATGAACATTATTAAGGCATTACTTCCAATATACCATTTGTCATTACATCTCTGTGAATCGCTGCATTCAGAGAGTGCCTTAAAGATGTGCCTTAAAGACCCAGGAGCTTTTATTCACATGCAAGTAGGAGGACCTAATACTATGATTACTGATTATGGGTGGGAGTGTGTTAGAGTGGATTTATCTTCTCTGCTGACAATCATTCATAAAGCTACAGACTACAACAGCTTTATATAAATTACTTGGGGACACCTCTAGACTTATTATTATCACTAATATTATTATTATTATTATTATTGTCATCATCATTATTAAGGAAAAGCAGCCCAGCACATACCTGCATTCATACTGACATGCAGATTACCATTTTACACTTCATCCAGCTGCATGAATCAGTTTGATGTTGAAAAAGGTTAAGGTCAGGACCTTGCTCAAGGGTACAGTGGAAGGATCCTCTCAGGAGTGGAACCATCAGCCTTGTTTTCCTCACAAATCCATGTTCCCCACCAGTACATTACCCTCCCGCTGCCAGACCTGTAACTAAGGAACAGAAAGGATCAGGAAGGAGAATCGGTCATGACTAAAGGCACAGGAGCTGAGAGGGGCTAATGAGGAAGGACTATTGCTCTATGACCACAGCAACGAGGACCGTACCGCTCACTGCTTTTTTTTGTTGTTGTTTAGTCACGCAGTCGTGTCCGACTCTTCGCGACTCCATGGACCACCGCACGCCAGGCCGCCCTGTCCTCCACCGCCTCTCGGAGCCTGCCCAAACTCATGTTCATTGTTTCCACTACACTGTC
>JAACJT020000066.1:277083-299159 GCA_009936485.2 Gymnarchus niloticus | reverse complement strand
GCGCTTGTGAGTGGATGAGAACTCCAGCCAGCATCTATTCCATGCATGTGGCTACTTCCTTTTTCCCCCCCCCCCCCCCCCAAATTAATGTTCTGTAAATTCGTTTTATGTTCTTATGTTAGAGTGATGTCAGAAAAGAGATTGAACATTCAGAAATCTAACATCTGTTTTTAAGTCGACTAAATGCCAAAAAGAAAAATGTGGGGTGCTGATATTTTTTTTTTCTGCATTGATTTTGGTGCCTTCAGCCATAAAGCAAGTGAACCTTTGGAAGGGATAATTCAAACCGACAGGGGGAAAATGTTAATTGAACAGAGGGAAAGGTTAAATGGTCTTCCAGAGTACCTGTCAATAGCAGTGTGGCCTACATTTCCACCTCGTCCCCATCCATAGGGCAGCCAATCGGTTGCCAGGAATGCGACGTCCTGGGCCAGCTTGCTTTTGGTTGGATGGTTGGGATGAGGGGCCGTTAAATGAATTGTGGGTGTCGTCAGGCTCTGCTCTGACGCTCGAGAGTGCTGGGCGTACCGAATGGAGACTGGCTGGTTGTGTATTTGCTCAAACCGGTAAGCCTTAACTCTGAACACCCTAGGTTTCTGTCTGAATCTTTCTTGATTCCCTCTTTGTTGCCATAGGATAATGATATGCCTTCATCCAAGAAGGTAAAGAGGAATGAGAATGAGGTACGTCTCTGGTTATTCAGCTCAACCTTTGCCTGTTAAGACTGAAACAGACGTATTAGCTGTGTGCATTTTGCATTTCATTTTGCATTTATTGCCATCCATTTATTTGGCCAAATGGTCTGCAGGAAGCAGCCATGCAAGCGTTTCATTATACTACAGCATGGGCATGTGATGACAGGTCTGTTTATGTAAACAGTGCGTGTTGAGCTTCTCTAACTTTGGGGTGCATTCCACTTTAAGTGCACCATCCCATGTATCCTTCCTTTCTTCTAGGTGCTCTTTAATATGGTTGTGGAAGTACCACGTTGGTCAAATGCCAAAATGGAGGCAAGTGAACCTTTATTGTTGTGTTTCAGAAAAGGAATTTCCATGGCCACATCTTTGGGTTAGATGGTGCCCGTTTTCTACGTCATTTGAGTTCCCCATATCACGTTCCTTCTTTGATGGGCCCTCCTCTGGACCTAATAAAAAGCTTCTTCTTCTGCCCCAAAGCACTTCCTTCCCATTTTCCAGCAAAGATGGAATCTGCTTTGGCTGTTAATCCCTTTCGGATACACTGATTAACTTTTAGTAATACAGTTCCGAAATATATATTTGGTTGATGGTTGCGATTTTATTTAAGCATTCTTCTCAAATAGTTATGCAGAAGCTGCAACCTGTGGAAAGCTCATTTAATTTTGAGCTGTGCAAGTTCTGGGAATCTAATAACTATAATCGGAAATAAAGTATGTAGATGTGTGTGGATGGTCTAATCTGGTCAGATCTTTTTTTTTTTATCTTCTGCTCGTTTGCCTCTGTGCATGTTATTGAATTGTCAACCCTTGCTATTGGTTGGCTTTCGGGATCGGGCGATAGCCTGAGCCGTGTCCAGTCAGATGTGTATTTTGGCCAACGTGTTGCAATACCGCGGTTGTGCCTCCGGTGTTTATTGGTGTTTTGGTTTTTTTTTCCCTGGCTATTTAGATTGCCACCAAAGAAGCTTTGAATCCGATCAAGCAGGATGTGAAGAAAGGCAAGCTCCGGTATGTCGCCAACATCTTTCCTCATAAGGGTTATATCTGGAACTACGGCGCCCTCCCACAGGTGAGATGTAAGTTGACGTCCTAGTTAGTGAGGTCATTTATTAGCAGGAATGGTGTAACCAGCACTGTGCGAGTCACTTTCTCCTCTCAGAAAAAATGCTAAGGGAAGGGACACTTTATAGACTTCAGAAACAACTTTGTTTTTGTAACTCTGCAGACTGGAAGTCACATTTTTCAGTTCTTTTTGCTTCAGACATGGGAAGACCCAAGCCACACGGACAAGGATACTAAGTGTTGCGGTGACAACGACCCCATAGATGTCTGCGATATTGGCTCAAAGGTTAGACGCTATAACAGGGAACGATGCAGTAAAGTTGTTGTTTGGTCTCCGAGAAATGATTGACATGTGCTCCCTGCCGGGTGCCTTGGGCTGACCCACATTCGCATGTTTCTCCAGGTGTGTTCAGCCGGTCAGGTGATCCAGGTGAAAGTTCTTGGAGTGTTGGCCATGATTGATGAGGGGGAGACCGATTGGAAAGTGATCGCCATTAACGTCGAAGATCCGGACGCCCCCATGCTAAACAGT
Organism: Gymnarchus niloticus; assembly: GCA_009936485.2. NCBI lineage: Eukaryota > Metazoa > Chordata > Actinopteri > Osteoglossiformes > Gymnarchidae > Gymnarchus > Gymnarchus niloticus. The sequence continues at coordinate 296,868 of JAACJT020000066.1, read as the reverse complement.
GAGGCGGTCTACCTTCAGCAGAATTTTGCTCTTCATGGATGTTCTCCTCTGTGCATCGGCATCTCGTTGGGTCTCTGTTTTGAAACTTTTTTTTTTTCTTTTTGCCATAGGCATCGAGGATGTTCGGAAGAGCCGACCAGGTCATCTGGAAGCGACGGTCGACTGGTTTAAAAAGTACAAGGTTCCAGACGGGAAGCCCGAAAACCAGTTTGCATTTAATGGGCAATTCAGGGACAAGGTAGCTGAAGGGCTGCATGGAGTTGTGGTTTTATCATTTATTTTTCACACCGATAAACTCAGCGAACTGGAATACAGGGCCAAGATGACGTCCCATGGGTAGGGTGCTGAATAAATTGTGGGCTTTTCTGGCTTTCAGGATTTCGCTGTGGAAGTTATAAAGTCCACTCATGAGTACTGGAAGGCATTGGTGCTCAAACAGAAAAACCGAGGGGAGATAAACTGGTGAGATTTTTTTTTTTTTTTTTTTTTAAAAAAACAAAAAAAAAAAACAAAATGACATTCTGATTGGCTAGACATTCAGCCAGTCACTAGCCTCCAAAGGCCCTGTCTTCTCCATATGACATTATCCATTTTTCAGTGTAGTTCATAACTGGAAATTCATTTTTTAATAGAAACATATAGAGGAGTTTAGACCTCAAAAAGTCATTTGAATTGTATCCAAACTGTTCAAATGTAGCCACATCCAATGCCATTATAATGGTGCCTGCCGATCCAATTACCGAAAACAACTTTGATGTTCTTTTATTTCCAAAGATTAATTTGAAGAGGTGCCTTTTTTGTCCTTTGCTAATGACTAATTTCTGAAGTCATCACTCCTTTGCAGTACAAACCTGTCTGTGTGTGAGAGCCCCTTCAGATGTAACGAGGACGAGGCCAGCGACGTGCTGAAATCAGTAAGTCGCCCCATGGATCCGTCGCTGTCTAGCGTCACCTCCTTTGTTTCAGCCGTAAGGCCAAATCGTGATCCGTTAAAGGTCGGAATCTTAATATCATTCGTGTGTTATTTTCATCCTCGTGGGACGTGGATGCTTGACAGATTCTGTTTCCCTGCTCCCCCCCCAGACTCCAGCACGTGGAGAACCAGCCCCCATCCCAAGTGAAGGTAACCACCTCTTAACTCTCACTCCTTGCTATCTTTTTCCAGTTCCACATCCTCCTCAGTGGTCTATCTATCATCTATCTATATCTTCTGGTTCCCTGCGGTACATGAGGCTGTATGGCTCCTCAGTGGTACAAGTTAAAAAATGATGTTCATGCACTGGGTTAATGGTTAAAGAACTAGGCTTTGGACCGGTGCAACACAGGTGTGAATCTCCACACTGCTCTTCAGAATGGCATCTATTTCTTGTGAAAGACATTGTTAATTAATTAACAATTTTTACTTACCTTTTTCAGTGGAGAAGTGGTACTTTCTGTCAAAGTGATCTCAGTCCTCTTTTCAAGACTCCAGAAAGAACAGGACTTTTCACAAGAATTCTGCCCTCCTGAAGCAGTTAATCGCTGGTTCAAAGGAACTGAATTTATTCATTATGCTTTTATGTTTGGTTTTGTAAAGAATTTTTTTTTTTTGTAAGGAAATTATTTCCAATGGAAAGCTTAACGTTGTCTCATTTCTGTATGTTAAAGGCAAGTTTGATTTTTGTCATTGGCTCATCCATTACATTGACTATTTTGTAATTTTTCTTTCTTGTTACTTGTGGGAAAGGCACGTTTAATGGCAATCAGAAATAGATTACTTTCTAACAGGTGGAATTTTCCTGAGGAATTTGGGAAATGTACTTCAGCCAACTGAGTGGTTTTAAGCATCGTCAAGAGAACAGAAAATGAGGAAATCAGGCAACTCTTTGGTTCCCTGATAGCCTCTGATAACTGAAATTGACAGCTTTTTTTGTAATTTTCGTTTGTTTAATACACCTATGTTCCTTAAAGGTTGTATTTATGATGTTTTTGGACATAAGCTTTGCGTGCTAACATATTCCGTGGAAATGTATTCCCAGAATGTGTTTCTTTGAATTTGAAAATCAAAATGTTTTCAGTTTTGTAATTTAACCAGTGATAGCATTTCCATATCATTTTGGAAATAAATGTTCTCTGGAAAAGTGATTGATAGCAGCATTTCACCTGACTTGAAAATCTTGAAATGTGAAACGTCCAATCGTTTACACAGAATCAATTTTATAAAATGCTGAACTTTACAAAAGTGTCTTCTATATTTCAGGAACATGAAAATGTAATAGACTCCACTAACCCTGACTTTGTATCTTTCTTTTGCAACTTGTAACACATTTAATTTCATTACCCAACCAAATAAAAATGAAATGTACGCAGACACACATTCACAGAAATAACACGCATGTGTCACTCCCAGAAGATGCTTTAAATAAATATAATTTTTATTAAAAACACCCACATCTCAGCAATATCAGTAATGATAAACAGCTTTCCGATAAACTGCACTCAGTACATTACAATACTTAGAGTATTTATATCCATCCTTAATTTCATTGTGTAGGATACCAAACATCAGGGGAGATGAGAGAAGTGATGAAAAATAAAGAGAAAAACCAGTAAATAACAGAATATTTAATATTTTTTTCCACATTTAGTGTTTAATCGCTAAAGACCGACCCGTGTGTACGTTGACCGCTCGCTTAACGTAAGAGCTTGCCCCACCCACCCACCTCTCCCCTCTGTTAGTCAACCTCATAGTCATTCAAGTAATGTTGATTCCAATCAAAGGACACTTCAAGTATGGCAATGCTTATTCACAGCGTCCTACAATGCCTTCCTTTGTCCACCCAAACCTGCCACTGAACTCTGGACAAAGATCGTTACATTTAATCGTTACATCAAAAAAAAAAAGAAGTCATTTTAATGAAATCTCTGATCTAGCTAGTTCTGACCCAGTACAGTAAACAGCAGAACTTTGTGACTGCAGTCCGTTTTTTTGTCATGACTCAATTCCACGGATATTTATGGACTTTGGAAACGTAAAACTTGAAATGCTAGCAATACCTTGAGTGCTCAATCTGTGTTGTCTACTTTTGAAAAAGAATCATCGGGGTGGGTCAGATTGGCCTATTTGAAACTGGTCAAGCTGATGTATCACGAAGGGTTTAAAAATTAAAGACCTAACATTCTGCAATACAAACACATGGTATACACACTGTGGCATAATTTATTTTACACACATTTACAATAACCTGCCTTTTTATTTAAATACAATGTTTCCATTTTAATTCATATTCTTTCCGAAAATAAATGAAGTGCTTTCAGAAAAGTATTATATAAATGTTTGGAGAGGGCACTCGATACTCACACGGAATCGTTGTCCTTCCCAAACTACACTGAACTGAAAGGAGGAATTTGGTACACATGGTATAATTATTTAGTGGTTATAAATACCTTCTGCTTTACCTATACACAGGCCCACAATGGGCATTTTCTGTTCAAACTGCCCAATTCTTCCTCTGTAGTAAAAACCATCACACAACGGTTTACAAAGTCAATGGCATACTTTCCCCTTTTAGTCAACTCAGTGCATGTACGTTCAGATTAATCCTTAAAAGTATGCAAACAAACATAGTGAAACATAAGTAGAAAGCTGCTCGAGTTCTGCCCTTGAAATATTTACAGTTGAGGGTTCTTCAAAACATCCCTGAACTAAAGGAAAAACTGGGATGAATACAAATGATTTCGGGAGGCATGGACTGTGTTGAAATATCCCTGATGTGGTGAAAAAATAATGAATCTTGAAACGCTTCTCAGTTCTTTCTGAACTTTTGCGTGTGAGGAAGGTAAGCAATAAACCAATGACGTTTTGGTGGTGTGTTTTATGACGTCATGGTGTACAAAAGCTTAAAAAGAATCATCGTAATCCTATTGCCAAAATAGTTCTGAGGTATATAACAAGTAGGTACACTTTCATTGCCGTCTCTGCTCATGAAGAATCTCATATTGTACATGGTATACAACAGTTTGAATAGCACCATTAGAACCAAAGTCAGCTAAAACCCAAACAAATATTACTTTTTACAGTACTAAAACCTAAAGCGTAAATTCAAAAGTTTTAATTTACTGTACAAAGTTTTTTTTCAATTAATTTTTTTTATATAACTCAACTACAATGATTAAGAAAAGCCCACAGCAAGACAGCTGCCTGAAAAATCAACACACATACAGAAAACCCTGTTCCACGGACCTTATTATGCAGCGAAAAAAGGATATATTTATATATATTTTAATTATCATATCATTTCTGTAACTACGTGTAATGCCAGAGGTCACATTCGTTTCTGCGATTCACTCTCATGCTTTACAGCTGCCTGCCATCGTGTATCCTGTGACATTTTGGGAGATGTAGTACTAGAAAGGTGCCCCAAGCCGACTCCTGCATCCACCCCCCCCCACGGTCCGACATGTAATTATTTGTAGTTTCATCATTATTATTTTTACAAAAAGAAAGAATCGCAGAGCAAACGCGCTGATCGCTGTCACGTTAACATGGTGTTCTGAAAACGCACCTTTAGAATGGCTCAAAAACGATTTAAGGAAATATAAATGTTAATTTTTTTAAATGTCAAAGAAGCACCATAATAATCATTTGCGTGAGAGTTGCATCCAGTGACATTAAGGCTCTAACGTATGATCGAAATATAACTATGTTGTGCCTACCATTCGTGAATTTGTAAATTCATACACCATTTGTAAATTCGATAGCTGAGAATCTCTAAAATAAATGTGGATGCCCATCGTCCATGTCTCATTTTCAACATTATTTCATAATAGTCTGAAGGTACCATCGAAACATTTTGCCTTCGACATCCAAAGTGCTTTAAACTACATGTATGATATAAAATTGTATTTATCCCTTCTTCAAATTTCTATCCAAAAGTTGTACAAAACCACCCAAAAGAGTTGCTCGTTCATTTTAAAACGTTCATACGTTATGAAGGCAAATTTTATATTAAACACAATCTTCAGTTTGTAGCACCATGAATCAGATAATTCACGAAGTCAGAACTTATGCCTTTGTAAATCATTAATGTCTAATTAAATAGACAATTAAAGCCACCAAATTGAAAGTTTGTTTCCAGTAATATAGGCCCCAATGTATAGGTTACAAAGCACCAGAAGTTTAGAACAGTATGTTTTGTGTAAAATTCAGAAAAACAAATAAATACTGCCATAAATAATTGTTAGTAAAGCACAAACATTAGAGAGGTGAGACACCTGATTCTGTCTGAACAAACTCTGCGTAATTTACAGTATTTTGCAATTTGTTAAACCCTTTTCAGAAAATCATGCTGAACATCACAATACAGCCAGTCTCTCTAAACAGGCAGCTACTTAGCGACAATGAGGCGTTAACGTGACATAGCACCCATTCAATGTAGACGTGATACCCCTGTGTCCATTTACCGTAATCCCGGGTAACAGACTAAACGAGACAGTTGTAAGGCCCAGTGACCTTGGAGAAAGCATATGGAGCCGTATTGACATATGTGTTTGTGGTACACGACATGGACCCCTGGGTGAGGGTCTGGATGAAGCGCTTGTAGTGGGGTTCCACCTGTTCCGCTATTTCGGAATGTTCTCGTTTGACCTTCTTACTTTTGCTTGTTGCACCATCAGCACCGTGCTTCTCAGTGTCCTCCTCCTTCTCCCTTGACTTCTCGGCCATTTTGGCTTCCCACAGAGCCAACCCATGCTTGGCCTCATTCATGTTCTTGTGCTGGTAGAAGACCAGTGAAATGCGGGTGGGATGGTTCCGGTTGGGGTTCTTCACCGGCGTGGTGGCATGTGTCTCCCGCTTAGCACACTCAATGAGGATGGAGCCATGACTGGGGGCTACTGCCACACCCCCGATCTCAGGGTCCAGGAAGTTGTGCTCATTATCTGACCACACGTCCTCTTTCTCCTTGGGATCTGGGATTTGCAATCCAGGCTCTTGTTTGATCTGAGTTTCTTGGACATTTCCATTGAGGAGGCCATACCCTAGCTGTGCGGGAGTTGGGTATTCTCCACCTGGGGGTGGAGGCACCTGAGAAACACCACCAGTGCCATGCAAGTTTGTATTGGGTTTGTTTTGCATATTATGAGGTTCTTGGCCTGGGGAGAAGGTCTTAGAGTCGTGGGCAAGGAAGGGGTTAGGGTATGCACCATATTGCATGCCTTTGCTCACTGTGTTGACATATTCCAGGCTTGGATGGCCCAGGGGAGGTCGAGTGATGGCTTCCAAGAGCTGACGACTAGGGCTACTGTTGGCACTATAGTTTGGGTAACCCATGGGATGACCACTGAGTCTGGTGGTGGAGTCACTGTAGCCATTAGCTTGCATACCTGGCTCACTATACCGGGCAGGGAAGCTAACACTATAGCGCTGATGAGCACCGTACTGCTGTTGTGTGTACAGCTGCGGCCTCTGAAGCTGGTACATGTCAAGGTACTTTGGATTTGAGCCATAATACGGGTGGAAGCTATCCACGGGCATGCTGCCTCCGCACAGGTATCCTGAGTAAAGGCTGCTGGGGTTCTGAGGATTACCAGAGTTGTCAGGATTTGAACCATTCAGGTAAGTGTTTGGTACAGGCAGTGGGCTGGGGAAAGGGCTGCCAGCCAATGGAGATTGTGGATACATCGTGTTTGTTAGCTGGGAAGTGCTTGTGAATGAATCCGTAGGCTTTGCGAAGCTCGGGTAGCTTGCTGGATGTGGAGATCCAGGGTAGGAATGGGGGTGGGACTGCTGCTGCTCTTGGGGTTGTTGCAGTTGCTGCTGCTGCTGAAGAACAGGAGGGTGTGGTGGACGACCAGGCTGAGGAATTCCCATGTGACCTTGACCCGGAACTGAACCTGAGGACACAGAGAGGTGGGTGTGTGTGAAAAAGGTTGTAGCAGCCTCCTCTTTTGCTGTGATGCTGGGTGTTTGCTTCTCATGTTAAATTTTGAAGGATTTACATCACCATTATATTCTGTCAATTTTTATCGCTTGCAGTTAATTTGGTAAAATATATTAATACAAAACCATATTCCTAAATGCTAATGCTAATCTCTACCTGACACAGGAGTGCCTTGCGCAGGATTTTCGTAAGTGCTCTGCTTCAGTCTTGCTTGGAGGGCCTTGGCGTTTGCCGCATCCGAATTGAACAGCTTGTTTGCCGCCCCCCTCCGGCCATCGAGCTTCTTCTGTCGGCAGGACTTTGCCGGCTCGGCGAGCATGCGCACCTGCCGGCGGAATGAACTCAGCACCTGGATGGCGCCCGATTTGATCTTAGCCTGCTGGCCCTCCTCGCTGCCAAACTCGTCGGTCGGGGAGGCCTTGTACAGGGGCAATACATGCAGCTGCTCATCTTCTGGAATCTTCCCGAGCTCCCGATTGTCTTCCCGTGTCAGGGTACATACCTGGACGTGAGGTAAAAGCCCCTGCATGACCCCGTCGTGTTTGAGTCCATCACAGCATATTATTACAAGGTGATTGGTCAAATTGCTCTTTTTTCAAATCAAGTTTCACCACAGAGACAGCAAATACGTGCAGTGCCATTTAAAGTATTTTGTGCGGTTTGAAATGTAGTGGACTCACTGGGAAGACAGTCCCACGCCAAAGCCAGAGAATCATGTCATTCACTTTGAAATAACTGGAGTGTGGTCTTCTCAAAATTATATTATGCACCTGCATAATCCTCTACAATGAACTGTGACATTTATTGTCAGTGAGTAGTGGAAGCTTTTTAATAAATCTGTGAGGATTTAACGTAAAGATTAAACAAGGCTAAGTAAAATTCATCTCCAATGAGAGATGAAGTTCTGTAAACCGTTCGAACTAAATTGAGGAATACCTGTATTTATATATCTCCTCCACAATTTGTTGCCATAGAGCTTCATCTTGTCAGGTCATGGCAGATTGTATGTATCTAAAGTACAGAGTTTCAGTCATTGATTTTGGGGGTTCAGAACTAAGGCGGAGATCATTGCTAGCCTTGTCTTGGAAATGTGAGTTGATAGTGTTGCCTCCCGGGCTGCAACTGGCTCCGGTGGTGACGACTTCTTGGGGGCTCGGCAAATGGTTTTTCCCCAGAACTCACCACTGTACTTCCACTGTGCATGTTGTGGAGGTCACGGTGAGCATGGGCACAGAAATCCAGACAGGCTGTCACCCCCGAGAATGGCCGGCCTTCCTTCAGTCCCAAGCGACAGTCGAGCGCACGGTGTTCATATTCCACCTGCAAAGTAACCATGCGGTCAGGGCTTCTCGACTACACTGCTGCAGTGGGCTTTCCCTTCTCTTCTGGTCTCTTGGTGCTGCATTCCACCCTGGTCAAGGATGTCAGCCACCAGCAAACAGAGAAGAAGGGGCCCATGAGACAGCATGAAACGTGGCTTTACCTCTTGGAGACTGTGTATCATCTTTGAATGCAACAGGAAGCGGGAAGTAAAAATCTCCATCACATTATTTCCTCACCTCTAATCAATATCGTTGTCTTTACAACGTCCGTATAATATCTACTGTAATATCTCATCTCGGATCATGGCCTGCTTTTAACCCTGTGGGCCTTGTCAACGAAATGATGGACAGCATAAGACATCCTCATGAATTGAATAAAAATACATTGTGTCCGGTCAGAAGTACTACATTACCTACAGGTGAGGGTACTACATTGTGAGATTATAAGCTATTTATGAGTGTCACTTTACCATTTATATACACTTTCATTAAAACCCAAAAGTAGCCGGATCTGGCTGATAAACTGTAAGATCTTGGGTGATTCTGCTACATTGGTGTACATCCGACAATCTTCCTACCACTGATCTTGGACAGGGGTTGTCGCATAGGGGAGCTTGGAGCCTAACGTAGCAGCATACAGTACCCTGGATCAGACACCACATGAATCGCTCAGTCCTAACCTGGTTGTCATAAGCATCTGGTGCCATTTTTTTGTAGGTTGGTCCTATAAGGGTTGCCAGGTTCTGTAGGTTTTGCTCCAGTTGTTCCTCCTGTAACAAAGGGTTAAATGTATAAAACTCTCTTACCCAACAGACCATAATAAATGAGCGACCAGTTTTGTTGATGGCCTGAACTGGCTCACCTCTTTCATGTCGTCTGCCAGGAGTTTGAATTTCCGGGGATTTTTGCTCCTGGCAAACTTACAGCCGTTGTAGTACATGCTCCAGGAGCAGCCGAAGGAGAAGGAGGCCCCACACATTTCTGGGTCCAGTCCCTGGCATGCACACGTTCTCCTGGGGAACAGGAAGAAGGGGACATGGTGCCATACAGTAAGGTAACCATGAAAAATCAGGCTATAAAACCCATGCAGAGAGGGATATGAGTGCACTGTTTGTTACATTAATGATGTTTCACGACTAATGGTAATCCCACCCACATTTGTTCCTGCCAAAAATTAGATTCTTTTTTTCCCCCAAGTTCTCTGAATCTTGAGAGTGACCTGCTACAGTAAAGATGGCAAAACATTTTGTTTTTCACATCTGTTTAATGATGTCACAATAAAAAATAGAAAAGGATCTGAATGTCAAGTCAGTTAAAGTCAATTGAAGTTTTACACATCTGAAATAAAGATGTTGGCATTGATTAATTTGGCTTAGGTCCATCTGGTTTCTGGTTGACTATGTCATTACAGTACACTGCATATTAGCCCCCCAAAGGTTTTTTCATACAGGATGATTTGGTCATGCAAAATAAAGGTTATACACAGATTACTACATTTATCTAAGCATCCACTCTGTAATTTACAGTGGAAGTAGACAGTGGTAGTTCTGGCTGCTCTGGGATTGACATAACCTACAGGGAGAAGATGAGAATAAGTATGACATCACTGTCGTGCCCACAGTGCCACAATCCACACCCAGGAAAGACTGCCCATCCTGTTTGAGAACAGGCATGTTGAAGCATTTATCCTTCCCAATTAGCAATGGCAACAATGGAGTTCAAAATATTCTGTTTTCTAAACAGAACTAATATGGATGCATCATTTTCAACAGCATTTTTTTTTGTTTTTTGTTGATATTCATGCATTCCATTCAGACTAGAAGCAGCCCCTGCACCCCTGTGGCACAGCTGTGGAAGAGGATGAAGGGCACCATTGACATTTCCAAGACGAGGGGCCCTTCACGTGGTCTGCCCGCTGACCCTCAGGCCATCCGTCAAACAGCCGCACAGCTCTCCGACAGACTGCCAGCCAGCAACCACTGACTCCAGCGAGCCGGTATCTAGGAACGTCTTTCACCGCAGCGTAAACTGTTTATTTTTATATACGCGAACCTCCTCGTCTCCGGTTTGAATGTGACTCCTTGTTTGCAGATTCCCCCAGGAACATGATTCTCACACGTTAAATATAGAGAAATATGGGCAACAGCTACACTTATTGTGTTGGATTTTGGCAGTTTGTTATTTCTGCTTGTGAACAAAAACATCTCAATTGTAGTAATTAAATACACAGGGTGATGCGGTGGTAGCGTGAGCATCTCTATGACTAATTCCCATCTTCCGTGTCTGTCTAAAAGACACCCGTCCATTGCAGGCCGCCAGCACTCACTCCTCATTCAGGGCACATCTGCGATTGGTGAGAATGCCATGCTTCCTCAGAGTCTCACTCAGCTCAACGTAGAGCTGGTCAGCCAGGCTGGTCGGAATGCCCTCCCAGATGAGGATGGCCACTACCAGGCAGGCTGTCGCGCAGGAGTGCCCCACTCGCTCCTTCACCAGCACCAGAAGCTTCTCCTCCACGCTGGACCTACGGATCACCTGACACGACACAGCAGGAGCTCCAGTCAGGGCTCTGGGTTGAAAAATAAAAATGTGCTACTCTTTTCCTGGGCTTTTAAGTGGCTAAACCTTTGGTAAAATCAAAATGTATTAACAAACTGCAAAAAATATCAGTGCATGTCATAGGATTATGTCAGATTGCCTAATGAAATATCTGTCCCGACTCTAGGGGGCGCTGACACTTAGAGAAGTAACTATGCAGTGAGCTGTGACAGACAGCGTACTTTATAATTAACTTGGTGCCGGCTCTTCAGGGGGGTCTAATTGTTTTTTCTAGGGCACCACAGAGATAATGCATGATTGTACATGCCTACAGTACACTTCACATGCGAGTCTTACCCATTTAGCTATAGGACACCCTTGTGTACTTTTCCCCTCCTTCCCTGTATACACAACTTTTTCGATCCTGATGCAGCTGCCCGTCTGTCCAAACCTGCAGAGGAACAACAAACCAGCAGCAAATTTAGAAACACTGGGTTAATGTTCTTGCCCACATGCCAGGTAAGGAGGTAGGTGTTGTGCTGGAGTGTTCACCTCTTCTCCATGATTTCACGGATGCTGGCAACATTCGGCGCTGCTCCGAGGTGTGTGTAGTAGGGACCTTCATCTTTCTCGCTGAGTTGCTCTGGTCAAAGCAAGCAACATGTTACACATGGCTGTGTTTCACAGACAGTCGTGATGTTCCCACAATCACGATATTTCACAGGTGAAGGTTCTGCTTTAATCCTTGATCAGCATTTAATGCTTTCATCAAAACCCATAAAAACTGAGAAACTGAGACTATACTTAACTGCATTAAAACTGAAAATTAAAGATGCTTGGGACAGGGCCAGACACTGTCAGAAACTATATTGAAGTCTAGTCTCTCTGGATCTTACCAACACATCGGCATGATGGAATGTCAAACTGAGTTTTCATAGGGGTGTCCAAAAGATTCTTCACAGGGGTGTCCAGCAATTTCATGGGAGACTCAAGGAAAAGGTTGAGATTTGGCTCTTTCTTTGTTGGTGTCCCATCTGTCAGAGATTTCTTCGAAGCTGCACCTCTGTCTCCGTCGCTGAAGTCTGCATTGGTTGACAGAACAGTAACCATCCCTGATGACTCCACTTTGATCTTGCAGGGATCCTTCATTACTAGAGACTTCCTCTCGAATAATGGGGATGGCTGATATTGCTTCAGCTGATGCTCCATGGTGGCGATAATGCTGCTTCTCTGCCCCTGTCCACATGGCACCTGCGTGGGCTCTTGCTTTACCAACGGCATGGTGGTTTTCTTCCGTTCTTGGGCCTGTTCTGATAGATGGACATCACAGCTAGGGCCATCCTCGGTTTTGATAGCCTGTAGTGGGGGGCGACCGTCAGTGAAGCCCTGCTTCTGGAGGAGGTGCATCCTTAGGACAGTTTGATTCTGGAGGTTCCCATGTGGGAAGCCTGAGGATAGCCCTCGTAGGAATTGAGAGCAAGACTCCTGCACTTCTGCCTTGGGCTGCATATCGCAGATTGCATGCCCCGACAGTTGCGAGTTTAAAGCACCTTGTGATAACTGAGGTTGAGGTTGCATCAATGGTGGCCTTGGGAACTCTGAGCCACCTAGCTGCCAGTGGACTAGAGATGGCCGCGGCATCTGTTTCTGTGGTAGCTCTTGAGCCTCTGTGCCATCAGCACTGCCACAATGTGAATCAATTTGAGGGGGCTGCGTCCCAGGTGGTGTAGGACCAAAACATTCAGGGTTGTTCCCTCCAGATTGGCTCATCCCAATTTGCTGGGGTTGTTCTGCCTGATTTTGAGGTTTGTAGTCAGGCTTAAGTTGGTTTTCCATATACTCCTGTAGCTTAAGCCTATCCAAAGGGTGACTGTCAGTTTGCCTCTTAAAGGGGTCCTGTGGTTGAGATACTTCTTGATGTGGGGCATCCTGACTGGGGGCTGTCTGTGGCGGATGAGGTGGTTGTGATGGCTGCTGCTGCAGAAAGCCCAAGGACAGGATGTCCTCTATATCTTGGTTGTGTTTACCTAAGTGCTCTAGCTGTGTTTTGGTGCTGATGGGTTTCTTGGCCGGCTCCCGGGAAGCACCATGCCCTGGGGGAATGTGCTGTCGATCGACCGGCACTTGGGACTGCGCTTGGTGACCAGGAGGGGTGTAGGGGGTATTAAACTGTGTTTCAGGCTGTGCCAGGCTACAGCTGTAAGCCTCTGGTGTGTGCTTGTTCTGCTGTTGAAAGCCAGACTGACTGGAGAACCCCAAAGGGAACCTCAGCATTGAGCTAGTGCCCGGAGTTTGAACTTGCCTCAAAGTGACTTTATCTGAGCGGAGGCTTTCCCATGACAGCCACGGCGGGCCTGGCGGGCGTGGAGGTGGTGAAGAATTCAAATCAATCCAGTTCACCTCTCGGTAGGTATCCCCTTGTTGTGACATAGCCTCCCTTGGCTCCCCATTAAAAGGCATTTTGTTCTCTGTCTCAGGACCCGGCACTGGACTAGTTACCACACAAGACTGAGTTGCTGACCCTCCAGTGGAGTTAAGAGATGTATCTGTTGGCTTTGGTATATCTGGCTGAGTCGTTGCCATGGAAGTCAGGGGGTTTTGTTGGATGTTGGTCTCAGCTGATTTGAGTCTATCCAGCTGTGATTCTGCATACTGCCCATTCCACTGACTTTTCTGGGCACCCTTGAACTCTGAATTCTCTGTTGCTGGAGTTCTTCCAACAGTGCTGCGGGCAAAGGGGCTAAATCTGCCAGCCTCCTCTGCTGGAGCTGTGGATTTGAGTTCCATCTCAGAAGGGAAGGATTCATGAATAGGCTTTGGAATATCTTTCTGGTCTGCCTGCTGGAGACAGGCCTCGCCATTTTGAATTTGTGAGCTATCACAGGCACCTAAGGGTGGAACTATGCCAAGATCCCGTTCCTCAAGACATTGTGTGTGTGGTTCCTCTGAGGATGAGGTATCCTGAAGAGGGTAGGTCTGGTCCTGCTGCTGCTGGTACCCTTTGCCATTCTGAATGGTGTATCCATTCATTGCAAGCAGTGTGTCGTAAACATTGCTGTTTATCTCGTGGGGCATTTGGTTCTGCTGTCCCGAGGCAGACACCTGGGATGAAATGGGCAATCCTGAGGTAAGTGGTGATGATGGACTCGCCTGTTTGGGCATGTCACTTATCAGTGGTCTCCCAACGTCATTTTCTTGACCTGCACTGTTCTGCGGTGTGATGGACACATGATCCGGGTAATACTGAGACAGCGTCTTCTCCAAAAGCTCACCTGGTGTGTCCCCCATAGAGGAGGAGGCCACTGTAGCACCATTGGGTATTGGCACCTGTTTATTTCTTGAAAGTGAGAAAATGTCCCCATTAGAAAAGTTGCAGTTTTTCTTTTCCAGCTTCTGCTCCGTCAGCAGAATGTCACAGGTGACGTCTGCAGACTTTGCATGCCCCGGCAAATGATTAGCTTCACTTTCCATATCTGCCTGCTCCTTTCTGTCCCACAAGGCCAGAACAGTCTTCTCTACAAGCATGCTGTCCTGACCATTCATGTCAGAGTCCGTTTTCAATTTTTTAACCTGATGAAGCTCCTGCAGATCTTGCCCACTGAGCGCATGTTTCAGTTCTCCATTCATCAAGCGTGAACCTTGATCAAGCAGGTCTGGTATGCCAGTAGGACCAGAGCAGCTGTTGTAAGGCCTCTTCATTTGGTTGATCCCAGCATTATGCTTGAAGTGATCAAAGTCGGCGTTCCCATTAAGTTGATGGGATGGTGCCCCCAACTGGCTGCCATTCTGCAATCTGGTGACCAGGTTCTTAGCCTCATGAATGGAGCTGAATTGCGCTAGCTGTAGAGTTTTTTCTGTCTCATGCCTTGCTTTTTCTGTTTCCATCTGGCCTACTCTGGGCCCATCCACAATGCTGCCCCCTCAGCGTCCTGGAAGGAACGGATAGAAAGAGAAAACTGATGTGAGTTTGGTGCCTGGTACCACATTGTGGTTATGAGTTCATGTGACTGATCACTTCATCTTTTGTAATTCATGTTTTGCTACTTCCTTCTAAGTGACATCCGCAGCAAAGTGAAACCCTGTACCACATATGGTTCAGCAGATCAGGAATGTTCTGACTCTGGAAAGTCCCAAGCTGTCAAGGACTGTCCTTGGGCACCCCTGGCAACATTATGAAGGAAAAATGCCACCCGTGATTAATATTTCTAAGTCTTTCATATTTCAATGGCACATACAGCCTATGCATTGGGTGCGGTTCATGGTGTCAGTGGACAGGTGATGACAGGACGTGCTGTACTTAAAAACCCTTTGCCCAAACTTACTAAGGAGATTGCAGCAGAGATCATTTTTGATAGTGAGTGACCACAGTAAACATGACCACTTTTCCAGACCAACAGTCTCATTCCACAGCATTTAATGAGCAACATAATTTTCCAGCAATAGTCCAAAAACTACTAAAGTATCCCTGGCATCCAGACATGGATTTGAATAGTGTTCCCTTACAGTCTTTCCCTAGATGGCCATCTCAAAATAGACTGGCCCTAGTGTCTCAGTAATTTTTTTCAGAACGCCCTAATGTCTCAGTAACTTTTTCACGATGGGCTAAGTGTCTCCATTTTTTCAAGACACCCCTAGTCTGTGTCTCAGTAATTTTTTCCATGATGCACCAAGTGTCTTAGTCATTTTTTCACGGATCCCCTAGTGTCTCAGTCATTTTTTCACACCATCCATAGACCAACGGATGTTAAGTATCACGGTGTTTCCTTTGAACATTTGAAATATTCCATGGCACCCCTGTAAGTCCACGGTGTTGTCCCACTGCAAAATGCTTTCCCTTGACCTGGCTAACAGACTGAGGGAAGTCTTTGCAGTTAAATTTTCAAACATAAGTGCTGTCTACTGAATGCCTGGAAATACAGATTTCAACGGAAAATTGTGTGATTTTTATGGAACCCCATGTCTGTCAAATATTTCCTTCTGTTGTCAGAATGTAGTCCTTTATACTTTCATTTGTTAGAAATGGTATTCATGCTGCAATGTTGAGTCACCTCATACTGTTAAAAATACAAATAAGTTTGGTGTTTTCATTTTGATGTTTCTCAACTGATCCTGTCTTTAGAATGAGTGACAATTAACACACGTCCCAAAGATGTTTGCCATCGAATCCCAGAAGCTTATCGATGATTGTCACCATAGCAACATTCACCCACTATGGGTCAGTGAGATTTCGTGTTGCTGGTGGGTCTTTTGGGACAGCAATGCATGTCAATGGCGGCGCTGAGGAGCCGCTCACATTTAATCTCAATGAGTTTCTTGTTAGCAAAACCCTACCAGCTGCTCGTTAACAAAACCCTACCAGTTGCTCGTTAGCAAAACCCAACCAAATGCTCATTAGTAAAACCCTACCATCTGCCCATCAGAGAAACTCAACCTGCATATCTCTCATACTTGTGTTGAGATGAACAGCAGGATGCATAGACTGCATTAAAATGCTCATC
Organism: Gymnarchus niloticus; assembly: GCA_009936485.2. Classification (NCBI taxonomy): domain Eukaryota; kingdom Metazoa; phylum Chordata; class Actinopteri; order Osteoglossiformes; family Gymnarchidae; genus Gymnarchus; species Gymnarchus niloticus. The sequence goes on along the minus strand of JAACJT020000066.1, from coordinate 280,590 downwards.
AAATAATTGCAAAGGCATTTTTCAAAGAGACTCCAGCTAACTCATTTACTGGCTATTAGCTTGGAAACATTTCAAGTGAATGGATAGTTTGGGTACTTGTGGTTAATCAGACTCAGACCTGCAGACCTACACATGTGTGTTGTCTTAACCATCAGCTGTCCAAAGCTTAACAACATGTGTGATGTTGTCGAATAACTAAGCAGAATAAAGAAAATACATTATTGACTAACAATGGAATCAATACATCTTCCACTTATGCCAAAACAAACTAAATCTTGCCATAGACCAAACACTCCCCCTAAGAAATCCTTGGGCTATCCCAGTATCCCAGAATCTCAGTCCAGTGCAGGTGAGGGAATAACTAATCCTGCATTCCCTGTCCAGCTATGATGGGTGGTCACGTCTTCATGTTTCCTGAAGAACCTGAAGGCTTGCGGCTCATAAGCCCCACATTGACGAGAGGCAGTGTAGCACAAAGGAAGTCACACCCCCTTCTTTCATGTTGTGCGAGTTTGTGCACTTCCTGTGCTGTGCTTGTTGTGAGATGCCTGGCAGATTTACACAATTAGAAGTTCAGAAGTGGTCAAGCGCTTCCAGGCTGTTTAAAGAAACATTACAAATATAGAGACTGCTGTCTTAGCAGAGCTCATTCAAGCCGACACCTAATGCATACATGTTGTCCTGTGCATTTAAAAATTCTGTTTTGCTGGTTTTCCTCGGATAAGCCATCGCTGAAATAGAATAACCAAAGGCTTCACCTGTGGCAAATTTTAAGGCATGTGCGGTAACCTCATCAGCACAGCAGTTTGACACATATCCCCGGCGTGCTCGATCTATGCGCCTACACCTCATGTTTCAGCCGGATAGCGTCGCCCGTCACACGACACAGAACCCCGCAGGCAAAGGCAAGAACAGGAAGCGCGCTCCAATCAGCACCGTGACTGTTTTCTCGGGAGCAAATATAGATTTCACCAGCACCGCCGGTCCTGGGCCGCCTCTGAAGCGGCCATTAATGCGTGTCACATCCGCGGCATCTGTGAGGCAATTACGGCACGGCGGGGCTGGGGCGCCGCAGTCTAATCCATCATAATTATGAGCCTCTTCCCTATTGCAGATGCGGTGGCTGGGAAGGGATTGGGGGGGGGTGCAGGCTGGCACAGGAACGGATTCTCAGTAGGAGCGTTACACCTGCTCGCTCACCTTGGCTCTCCGGGTTGCTAATGCTTGTCGACAGAGAAGCCGGGTCGGCGACAAAGCGTCACCCTGACACGGATTTATTTGGCCTCGCTGGCGGAGGTAGCGGGCTGCCATCCCACGTAACCCATAAACCAGCTCCCATCCACGAGAATAAAGCTACTATGACGCAAGGCGACAGGAAACCAGAGGTTTCATTCCATCCACTGACACATCTGTAGTTGCATAACGCATTATGAAATCATTCCCTGAAATACGAATATTCACCTTAAGTGCCTAAATAGTTTATTTCTGTGACGGTCCTTTATGTAAGGACAGTTTTGCAAAAAAATTAGTATGAGCTTTAACGTCAGACCTGACTTCAAATTTTATATTTTTTTCTTACTCCACTTTTTGCATTTCAAACACGTCCTAATTCCTTTTCCGTCCTGTAAGCTGAAATGTATCTACAGCTGTGAAAACCACCTACATTGTAGATCTGTTGCATGTCTGTCATTCCGCGCAGAGCACTGACGGAAGGAGGCATTTGATTAATACTGGTGTTTACCTATCAGGACCTTTCTTGCGTGCAATTTCAAGTATTTCAAAAGCGCGTCTCTCGGTCCAGCGTTGGACTCACCTAATGTATAGACTGCCTTGAATTGGAGGATTTTTTAATTTCTGTACAATCTTAACCTGTCTGGGCAGAGTGTGATGTTGAGATAAGATGGACCTGGTCTTGAAGCTTTGAATAATAATGAGGTCCAGCTGTGGATGTGTGTGAGAGGCTCACCGTTGAGGAGCGAACTGAGTGAGAGATATTGTACTCCATACAGAATGCCAAGAGATCAGCTAGGATACACGATGTGTGGAAACGTTCCCCTGCTGAAGCCGATAATCACGTATGGAGCCTATTATCATTGCCCATAATCACAGGAGAGCTCCCGACACCTTCAAACTACATCTGCCTTTCGCTCCCAAAACATAATTTGAGGAAAATGCCTTTAAAATCAGGGTCAGAAGGCAGATGTAGGAGTCAAATCTTCTCCCTGAGGTGGAGAAACATCAGAAGTAAAGAACCGTAACATTAATCAGAGTTGGATCTATGAGCCTATGAGGGATTTCAATCTCGTAAAGGTCACAGACAACGTGCCTTGTAAATTCTGGAATTCGCTGCTGGGGTGCTACCTGCACATGGGATGAATCAGTATGTTTACTATGCATTTGCACCCTGTAAATCACCAGGTTGGACTCGGTGTTTGTTGATGTTGATGGCATGGCCTCTGTGGAATATTTACAGCTCACTCTCTGGGTATTAAGGTGCTAAATCTGCCTCTAATAAGCAAAATCAGAATAGTTCTGTTGGACCCAACCCCAGCTGCCTGCCGTCAGTCCTGGAGACACTTACTACGCTGATCAAAGCTCAATGACACCGTGGAGGTCATCGCTCGACAAAAACAACAACAAAAATGGTAAAGATTTATGGGCTTGTCGTGTAGCACCAACTCCATTCTTCTAAGCTCCAGTGTCGGGGGGTCTTAGGTCGGAAGGTTGTACCGGTCTGTAGACTGCTTTTATGGACCTGGAAGCCCCACACCAGCTCAAATACTCAAAGTCAGCTGTTCGGTTCTCGTTATCATGCTAATTAGCTTCTTGTGATGTTTTATTATACAAAAACATATGCCTGACAGCAGCAATTATATCGGAGCGCTGCAGACAAATCAATGTGTATATCTGAATGGAGACTGCAATGGAACTGTTCTCTCGAAATCCAGAAGAAACCCAGTCCGCTCCGGTCTGCTTGAGAGGTCGTTCCGGAGCTTAGCCAGAGCAGAGTGAGTAGCGTCAAGCCCAGAAGCTCATTACTACAGGGTACACCCATACCAAAAAAAAAAAAAAAATGTCTTGAGAACACAGTACACCAAAGCCAGAGGCCAGAGATCCCAGGTAAGCATTACATACAGAAAACACTCACGTCGCCACGAATCACTCCTAAACCAGTCCTTGCATCCTGTCTGACTTAAATTAATAATATGAGCCACCTCGCCTTTCTGTCTCAGGTTTCAAGACAACACGGGGAAAATCGCATCTGTCTCAGTCTGATAGCGGGGGTACGTTGTCGATTCTTTATAAAGTATTGTATTTCTTTATGGAAGTTTTCTGTTGCAGTTGCACGTATGGCTTTTCTCAAAAGTTAGGTACGTTTTAGCTCCTCCTGTGATGATGTGTGCATTCCCGGAGCCCCTTATTAATGTCACGCTCCCAAGTGCTGGGTCTGCACTTAGCCGACTCTTTCGCTCACCCCTGCCCCCCCCAGCCCCCTGGCCCAAAATA
>JAACJT020000066.1:256825-276983 GCA_009936485.2 Gymnarchus niloticus | reverse complement strand
GTGGGCTGTCCCCCCCCCCCCAGACTGTGGGCTGTCCCCATCTGTGTTCCTCTCAGATGGAGCAGCGGTTCTTCCTGATTCAGCACCTGCAAAATCACTTTGGCATGGAAACAATCGCAAAGGGGTGCAACTGAGTCTCCTATCATCGTCTTTCCACGTGCAATTCCAGTTATTTATAGTCCCTGAGTGGGGGAGGAGGCTCAGTCACAGTGACAGACTGTACATAGAGGACCTGCAGACACTGACACGGCGTTAAATAAGGTACTGCGGACAGTAGTTCAGCTGTTGGTTTCTCTCTTTGTTTCTCAGTGGGTGATGAAAGGAATTCAGGGATTCATTTATCATTTAGCGAATTATTTTGATTTAGAATATTTATTACAACATCTTTGGTTATCACACCACTGCCATGATGTATGTCAAATTGGAAACACTAGAAGGGTATCCCCGTGAAAACTAATTTCCCACATCTATGCCATGAGCATAATGGTGGCGTTTGCCTTGTTATTAATGGAACAAGTCCTTATTTTGCTATCGGTACCATTCGTTGTCGTCGGAGTGGCTTGTGTGCTCAAGTGATGTAGCGTGAGGAAGTGCCGAGCGTTTGTCCATAAATACTAGCAGCCACCAGATGAATGCTTGGGTGAACCAGGTCAAAGCGGAGACCCTGAGCAGCCCCATGTGACCTCCACTGATAGGGACAGCTACCAAGAGCTATGTGTCTACACCCCAAACAGAGGGGCCACGCAGTGTGGCGAGCTGCCCTCTCTATCGTATATTACAGGATATATAGAGCAACTCCCCAACCATTTGTGTGACTTAAACCTGCGGGTCTGAGTCCTTAATCACTGAGTTAACTGCAGCACTATGAAATCGGCCTGGGACAGGAGGGAGAGGACTTCCATAAATCAGCAGGAGCAGGTTCCCTGCAGAATGCCTCTGAGTTTGTCCTTATCTCGAGTGTACACTTCCCCTTCTGGTTCCAAATGGCCCCATTAATATGTTCCTGTCCTAAATTAAAACGAGGGATGATCTATAGCAGCATGGGCAGTAAATACTCTCCAGGGGACAGGAGAGGGAGTATGGTTTTGATGAAAAGCTTATTAGACAAGCACTACATCAGGGTTAGATTGATAGTCGGCTCCTGTTTCAGACTGGTTAAGAACTCTGGTGAATGGAATTGTAGCAGGTCCTGCATCCTTAACCACCACACTACCTTCTACACTAAAAGACAAGCGAATGTTAATCCAAGTTGAAACTGGTCCTCCTTTGATGCCTGTAAGATTCATACGTTTTTAACTGACTTAACCTGAAAGGTGAAGACTCCTGAAGGAGAATTGTCTGAGTTGGGCACATCCCGTTTGTACTGTGACCCCGTGATAAATTATTCAAGTACTTCATTTCTTAATTCGGTGTTTATAATTACGAATTACTGTCATCATCGTTATTATAATTGTTATTATTATTATTATTATGGAGACAACTTTGTCATCAAACGTGTTTGAGGAACAGGAGTTATTAACTACATATTTATGGAAATGATTATTTACCAGCATTGCAATACAGTTATTTGAGCACTGATTCTGCAGAGAAGAATGAATAGTAGCATAGAATTTAAAGTCATGGACTTAGAGCCCTGATCTAGAAGCTCTGAATAAGGCACTTATCTTGAATTGCTCCAGTAAAATATCCCAATGTGTACTGGAGTGAAAATCACAAGTTACTTACGATAAAATGTCAACAAAATAAAAGTTAATACTGGCATCACGGTCCCAGTGCTGCCCAAACTCTGGGATGAGGCTGCTCTGTCTCGACGTGATGGTCCCCATTTAAAATTGGGTCCGGGATAGTGTGACTCTGTGTCACTAGTAACTATTTTAACTGGGGAACCACTGCAGGTTCTTTGGGGCTTGAGGCATACCAAAGGGTATGCCTATGAAAACAAATTTCCCACATCTATGCCGAGAGCATTAAGGCAGTGTTTGCATCGTTATGAATGAAACACAGAGAAATTTCTTGCAACACTTTATTAAGGGGAACTCTAACTGTCAGAACAAATTGGGTCTGGAGTGTAACCTATTTCAAAAGCGAACTACTCCGTTTTTTCTAAAAAAAAAGAACGTTTGCTCCAGATTGTTTCCAGACATCCGTCAAAACCTCCAACTACAGAAATATGCAAAAATGTGAGATTCCTTCTTATCTAAGACCTGAAGACAACCTTGTTATTACCGACACCAAAGAGTCTGTTCATGCAAATGGAAGAAGCTCAAAGTATTCCTTTAAGATGAATTTTTAAAAGACTTTATTAGTGAATTGAGTCTGAAATAATGATATTGAGAGATAAGGTGGAGTAAAGGTGTTTGGTTTACTGTTTTGGCATGCTCGCTTGCTCTGCTTGCCCTAAAAAGACATCGTATGAATCTTCGTACCTACTCTGTGTTTAAACAAAATCATATTGGGCCGAAAGGGTTTCACATAAGCTACAAAGAAACAATATACAACAGCATTTATGCCACTTGAGGTTTTATTATTTTGTTTTTTTAGCAGGCAACATTGTACTCATAAGGAAATCATGATCCATTCAGGTGTCTTACTTTATTTTTTAACCTGGTCTATAGTAAAATGACACCTCGTAAAGGTTTTAGTAGCCCCCCCCCCAAGCTTTTGCTTTCAATAGCCTGAGGGAGACTTTGATAGCTTGGCTTCTTCATCAGGGACTATGTCACTCTCAGTGGGACTATAATGACTAACAGATGATGAAGACTAGATGAGGACAATTACTCCAGACTTGTGCCCTACAGTCAAGATGCCTGGTTTTCCCCCTTCAAAATGCTTCTGCGCCTCAGTGGATGACGGCATCGCCATAGATTGCTTGGCAGGGATGCCAAAGCAAATTATTTGATTCAAATGATGCAATCGGTGTAGCTAGTGACTCGAAGCCTGCTCAGAATAGGTTCTTCTCGAGACGGAGACTTGAGAGTGCACTTTACTGCTTTGTTGCCTACTGGGTGGTGGGCAGGAGTTTCTGATAGGTTAGTTTATCACGGGTGGTAAATTCTTAGTGGGAATGCCTTCCCTTACCAGGGATTCACCATTCCACCCCTGCCTGCACTGTGCTGTGTTGATTCCTTGCTATTGGATGAGCCTTCTCCCAAGCTCGATTCCATCTCCGTCATAGCACCCTGTCCTTTGTTGTCATGTAATTACGATGGACCCCTCGATGCTTCGACCTTCCAGATGGGACTCAAGTTCTAATCTGCATATGAAGCGGATGAAGGAGGAAGCCCCATCAGGTGAGAACAATGAAGCTAATTGGTGTTTGACACCGACCACAAGAGAGGGGCGATCTTTGAGAATGAGAGTTGTTCTGTGCTACCCTCACTATGTGTTACTTCATCTCTTGGGATGCATGATTGGGATTCACATATGAAGGATGTCATAGCTGAAATAAACTGGTTTGTTTTCTTTGCCGCTGCATTATGGAAGCTCCACCTCTGTACCGTTTAAGTAGATATGGAAACTAAAACCTGATGTAAAGTTTTTCCAAGCACGTACAATCTCCTGTGTCTCTCTGCTTGTGATTTAATGAAGCAACTTGCTGAGATGTGGAATTTTTTACTAATGTTTACATATACTTTGCAGTAATCTGATTGTGATATATTAAAATGAACTTTATGTGCATTGAAATGTGCTTTAGCCATCACTCTCCCTCAAGCTTCGTGCCCCCAAATGCCTGAGTGACTCTTCTGATTGGCTTATCGTGTAAAGACTGCATCCCAGCATGGCGCAGATCACAACCGCGAGGCTGGCCATCCTCTGCTATTTCGCTCTTCCAAGTGGGCCACGCATTTTCGTTCTGCAAAGAGACAACCGATACAGACGGATTTACCATGGGACGCATCAGGAAATCAGGTCCATATGTCGCCACGTTCCGTAATTACGGTCGCTATTACTCAGGCCGTGCAAGAATTGTCCTCAGACTGGGCCGAGTTAAGAGTTTGATGTTCAGTAGCATGATTTTAAAACTCAAAAAAAGGGAAGTACCTCCAAAACGAGGCTAAAGAGTTTTCCTGTGTCAACTGGTCTTCATGCCACCTTCCTTTTAGCTCAAGACTTCCACATTTGGCAACGGTTTGCGTTTATTCCTGTTGCTTCCTTGATCACGGCCTGATTAGCACTTTAATACTAGGCCTTTTATTTCAATACCGGATCTCTCTAGAAATTCTGCTAAAGCTTCCTGTCGATACCCACGGCGAGAGAGTAGCGTGAGTTTGGGACACAATGACAGCCGAGTCTCGTGACTACTCAAGGTGGCACTCCCTGTAAATCGCAGGTTCGCGGCCGGTTAAGTTAGCTGTGGAATCCAGTTTGGGTCACTTTTTTCTTTAACCACTGTGCTCATTCATTCAGTTTTTTTCTTCTGTGCCAACAGTCTAAATATTATTCTCAGTTTTTACTTTTTCTCCACCCTTTATCCTTCCTTTCTGTTCCACTACATAATGATTTTTCTGCAGGACTGGCCCAGAATTGTCAGTACAGACAGCGATAGGTGCTGCCCCCACAGGTTCTGTCTGCTTTTTTGTTCTCCGGGTGGGTCCTCGTATTGGCTCTGCTTTCACATAACCTGTTAGGCAGGAATGCCACGGGACTCAAATGACAGCTTTACGTGCGCGGCAGCTGTATTTTCAGCGGGGAGAGCCCTGCCCACTCCAGCTGCATTTGCATTTAGCTGCAAAGTTGAAGATTTTATCCTTTTTTTAGCAGTTGATATGGACTAAAGCACCAGAGAAATTGCAAAGAAGTGCTTTGCATGGCTGGATAACATGCCTCCCTGGGACCTGAAGTTGCGTCTTTTCAAGGATCGATAAGATTACCTACTCTGCCACCTGCCAGTGTTGACGTCGCCGGCAGCCAACACCAACCTCAAATTAACGAAACCCACTGCAGACATTTCGTTACATGTTGTGACGTCGGGGTGTCTTTCCAACTTGCGGACCGTCATTTAGAAACGGGCCATCCTCCTGTCACCAAGGTGTCATTAGGCTTGACACATGCTGCCTTGTCTTCGGCCCTTGGTATGTCTGCGCAAGTGCCTATGGTCCAGATAATAGAAATTCAGGGGTTCTGTCTTTTAAAGGTGCGCTCCATAACTTCCACTGGCTTTTCTGTCCCCGATTTAGCATATTTTGTTCACAGCAGCAACATTTAGTTGTGTTACATTTTGTACACATTACATGTTTGTAATATATTTTGTCTAGTAAGCTATAAACCAGATTTTGTACAACTCACATTCATAGAAAGAAAACGTCTAGGAGAAATCTCCCCTTGAAACTCTTGCCCGAAACGGGTCTTCGCTTTTCATTTCGACCCGCCCAACCTGTCAAAACTCTTTTGAGTTTCCCTCCCAAGCAGGGAGATTAGCCTTCGGTCTCAAGGGTCACCGGTGATATACGGCGATTGATTCTTGCCGCGAAGGGGAGATAAATGTGGAACCCTGGAGGTTCTCCCAGGCTTCACCTCGCAGGAAGATGGCCTGTAGGGTGAACCTCGTCAAACGTGAGACTGCCACCTGAGTCAGTGGAGGAACAGAGCCACCGTGGTTCTGATTAAGAAGTGCTCTCCCAGCTCATGCCCAGCAACCACTCCCCCATCCCCCTCCCTCCAACACAACTCTTGCCCCCTCCCACCCCCAGGGGACTTTTCAGACCACCTCTCACCGTTTCTTTGTTTCCAAGCAAGTCAATATATCTGACTGACTTGATGAACTGTGTGCAGTGCAAAGTTAATTTCTTTCAGAATGCACTGTATCCATGGTGACCAACTTATAAGTACTCAGAAGCCATCTGTTTTAAGCATTAACCGTGGGGTGAGATGGGTAAAGGGCTTGATTTGGCAGCCTCCTTCTAAGTTGGTTGTGTGCGATCAAGCTGGCTCTCAAGAACCTTAAAATAATGGTCACTGTTTAAGCTCAACCTCTTTTTAACTTTCACTATTTTTCTGGTTGGTTTTTTTTTTGAAAATTATCAAATACCCCAAAAAAGGTATGGATCAAATTCATGTTACACACTTTTTAAAATATTTTATATTTTTTATAGCTTGAGAGGAGACACCTTCAATGTGTGCGAGTGTGACCCTCTGTCACCGTCCCAGTCCGGCAGGCATCACGCATCGGTACCAGAGGCTGTCGGTGTTCATTTAAGGTATCGCCATTTCTATCATAAGCGTTAAGCCTCATCTTCGTGTCCATCCAACGCCAGCCAGTGTCAGGTTAAACATGAAAAGGAAATGAAACATCGATACTAGCGAGGGGACCTTTACAGGAAGGAATTTGAACCTTAGACCTACGTGGATTCTGGAGGTTCTGGAAAAGGGGGCACGGGCTATTGTTTGGTTTCATTCAAAAATGAGACTTGGACTTGGAATAAACCCAAATGATTCATATTCGACGAGCTGAGTGTTTACATGTTTCCACAATTGTGCATTAGAACGCAGTCCTGCCTGGATGCGCTGCAGAATTAACCATGGCTCCTGTGGTCGACGGTCTGCTGTCTGTCTTTGACACAGTCTCTGTAGGTTGCCGTCTCCTCCAGTGGTAACCCGGCAACCTGAACCCGGAGGCTTCATACTGCTTTACACACACACGTACTAATGCACACTGATGGCTTTTAGAGATGGAATCCAGACCTTTACCTGAAGAGCTTCTGATGTCAGCCTAGGCCTGACATGATGCCTTTCTCAGGCCTCCTGAGAAACTGGAGTGGTGGGCTGCACAGCATACTTCAAGATAGGACAACATTCATGCTACATTCTTCCACAGCTATTTAAACTGTCTTCATATTAGCGATTTCCTTCCAGAAGAGCAAAAGACAATAATTATGATGGTTCTTCCTTTTCAGCAGCCTTTTAACTGACAGACTTCAGCAGACCACCACTTTTATTAAACCACATCCTGGATGGGCAATCCGTTATTAAAATTTGAACCCAGTCTTCTCCCTGTGTGAACAGGCTGAACTGTACAAGACAGCCACCCCTCCCCCCACAGCAGTATGCAGCTGAAATTGTCCCGCCTCAGCCCTTGATGCATTCCAGAGTGGAAACCCAATAGCGAAGGGCCCGTTGACTAAACCCTTCTAAAGTAGTTCATGATGTCACTGAAAGCCTTTGGTGAGGTTGCTCGCCTGAAGGACACCCGGTGGCTGACAGCCTTCTCCGTCCTCTGTGTAATAAGACAGTGGAGAGAGGGCAGTTTCCTTTTCAATTACCACACTTCTGAGAAGCCTCTCTAACCACGTACCTGAAAGTCATTTTGACTTTGGGAAAAAGAGCTTTTCAAGGCCAGCATCTGGGTTTGTGTCTGCGAGGGTTTTCTGTGTCTGTGTACGATCGCTGGGCTGAACGTGTGTTTCTGTTGAAACGTTTTCCAGATTTCGCCCACTTTGTGGATTTACTGATAACCCCCCCCCCACAATAAATTCCATAAAGCATGATAAAATTCTTAAAGACTGAGACAACGATCCTTTCAAATAAACAATTCTTGCACTTATTCTGTAAAACATCCAGCTGAAGGTAAGATGACACTTGAATTTGAAGTGCATCTCTTTAAGAAACACAGGTGGTATAAATGAAGCACACCGCGGTTAGATATCTCATAAACAAAACACAACCTATCCTGTTGGTAAAAAGCGACGGCTAGATTTGTGGAGAAGTGTTTCTACAAAGATGCTCTTACTCTAGTGTGCTAAAAGCCACGGGGAGGCCCTCTTATGCAGATCCGACAGCCTACTGCCAATACGAGCTGCCTCCTTCCATAGAAACACGTATCCAGCGGGCAACTTTTAGACGCGAGGCCGTGAAATCGGACCCAACGGCCTCTCTCTTCAGGAAACACTTGACAGAATCACACTCGCGTTACAACCAACGGCGGAAACGAACAGACAGCTGCAAGGGACGATGTGGATAAAAAAAAATCGGTGACATTTTCAGGCCTAGTGATCTACAGTGCGCCGGGTCATCGGCACTCGTAAAAGGCATTTCCTGGAGTGAGAGGCAGCCTTGAACTGGCCTGCCAACAGCTGAATGCCATTCAAAGTAAATGTATGCTTCATCTGTTTGTGTTCACCTCTTCCCGTCCCGCCTTTCGTGAGTAAATCAACCTTTTCTTTATTTTACTTCTTCAAAAATCTGTACAGCTGGCAGCAGGAAACCCCAGAGATTTTGGAAACCGCACATACCAATTCTTCACCTCGTCAAAGATCTCGGGAAAGAAAAAAAAAAAACTGAAGCGAGAGTAAAATAGAATGCTGAGGAAAAAGAAATGTTTGTGTAAGGATAATGTACACCGTAGCTGTGAGGATTTCTCGCAATTGCCGTTATTTACCTGACCAGAGTTATTCATGCTTCGGAAATCCCATTGGATGTCAGGAATGCTTTCTAAAATCAACAGCGAGACATTCCCACTATTCTTGACATTCCCGGACCTCATAATAAAAATTCTACGGCGGAAGATGGATTTGCTGAATAAAGTGAGATTTGAGCTTCATGGTGCAGCTTGGGTGGCTCTGAAGCTCACCAAGAGGAAATCTGACCCCCCCACATCCCCCCAGCTCTTACCGCAGATGCTGCCATCACCACCCACAGCGTTCCCGCTGCTTTCAGATGTCCCGTGCCCAACGGCGCCAAAGTACTACGGTCGTGTGTTGAGAGGCAGTTACATAACGGCCCTCCGGAATTCTGGGACGCTGTTGGTAAACAGAACGGCCATGTGCGCGGGTGGCCACGTGGGAAGAGGGGGTGGGGCAAAGCTCCAGGACGCCTCCGTATGACCTGCCCCACAGGCCAAACTCTGGCACTGAGACACTTGCCCCAGGCCAATGTGTCTCGCCCCTGTCCATTATCATTATTGTCAGGGTCTTCATTAATATGTCAGAGGGGTGGGAGTCCCACAAAGAATGGCAAAATCGAGTGCATATTCAGGGGCCCCGGCTTGTGGTTTTCACGCAGGCCTGCCTTGGCTGACTAAGCCCATAAATAACATGTAATTCATCATCGGAGGTCAGCAGGTGCTGCGATACTCGACTGCGCAAAAACGGTTGCACAGCTCGAGCCATGACTAACCAAGGCATGACTGGGATTACCACGGCAGCCCCCGGAAAACAGCAAGGCGCCATTCGAGGGAGCTCTTCTTTCGCTCGTCAAAACCGCAGTCTTTCGCTTGCTTTCTTTTTTTCAGCTTAGACACGTTTGCAGGAAGTAGCATGCTCTGAGAATCAGAACTTCTCATGCCAGATGCATTTTAGCCCCCAGGGGGTCTCCTGCGCTGAATCTGAATTCAGGAGTACCTCCCTTTAACACCAACATCCTTCACGCGAGCCCTTCTAATGTAAGCCCAGACACTGTCGGGGGAACCGCTAATAAAACATTGTTAATGCACCCACATACGTGCTTGGGCAAACTGTTCTTTGTGTCATAGGGGCCTGGTTAATTTTACTTTTTAACCGTCCACATTTCTTAATGATATTCACCTCTGGAAATCAGTTGGATTGATGAAAGAAGAAAAATCCTAAGTGCACAGCCTTTATAAAGATTTCCATTCAAAATACCCATCTTCGTTGACAACAAAATGACCCAAACAAGTGGCTCTGAAATGAGTCTGCAGATGAACCTTGTTGCTACATCTATTGACTGGTTACCAGGCAATTTGGTCAGCTCTTTAACTCTCCCATGCTGTGTGTCCTTTGTTAGGGGTCGCTGTTCAGAATTGTTCCCGGGAGTCACTGTTTGGCCTCCAGTTCGAAATATGAACCCTGGGTCACCAGGGTCAGGGGTCGGACCAGTCCATTGTCACGCACAGCGTGGTTTAGGAACGCCATGGCAACGGGAAATTCTTGAGTCGTGGCGGAACCAGCAACAATTCACAATTTCGGGGCATGTTTGGGGGATTCTCTTAGCAAAACTACCTGCCTTCTTGGTCACTGAGAGGTTCAGGTATGTCCTATGTTGACACTATGACTGCTGATTAAGCTACAATCTAGCACTGCTGCTATAGCATCAGGTGACTGAAGATTCTCAACTCTCCATCAATGTCTAGACTATAGTAACTTCACATGTTCATTCATGGTTCCTTTTAATCGTAGTTTATTAGAGCCAAAAAAGCCTAAGACACATTTTCTATTTTTTCAGAGCTTTTCTATCAAGTCTTTCAATTTATTTCCCTCCAAATTTAGCAGGAGTCACCTGACTCGACCTGAATGCCCCAACTACACTGCAGCTCAATCAAACCCAATCAGATTAGATATTTCAGTCCTCTGTGGATATGGGGGTTCTCAAATTCACCAACATCCAACTGGAGGCTGTCGATATGGGGGTTCTCAAATTCACCCACACCCAACTGGAGGCTGTCGATATGGGGGTTCTCAAATTCACCAACATCCAACTGGAGGCTGTCGATATGGGGGTTCTCAAATTCACCAACATCCAACTGGAGGCTGTCGATATGGGGGTTCTCAAATTCACCCACATCCAACTGGAGGCTGTCGATATGGGGGTTCTCAAATTCACCCACATCCAACTGGAGGCTGTCGATATGGGGGTTCTCAAATTCACCCATACCCAACTGGACCAGACTCTTTGGTCATCTTTGGATGCAAAGACTCCCAAATGTGCAGTTTCATGGTGATGTCAGCTGCCGAGCGTCCAGCTTGTTTAGAAACTGATTTGGCAACGTCAGTACAAACACAGCTACTCATGACTCAGATTCATTAAAATATCTCCTCCTAGAGAAAGGCATCTTCAGTTCATTTTATCGCATTGCCATTTGCAAGAAAATCACAATCTGTTTGGATTTGGAGTGTGTGGTTTTGCTTCAGATTTGGTCCATGCTGAGTCTCTCCCACAATTCATTAACCCCAACTTTGTTAACTTGGCTAAATGCAGTGCAATAAGTAAATATTACCAACTACAGAATAAACAAGTTCACACAGTATCCTGTTGAAGCGCACAATTCTCTCTGCGTACCCAATAATGTGTACACTGCTTGGCCACCTTGCGGAAACATGCTGGCTGTATGAAAACGAGTGTTTACTGACCGTGTGAGTCATGAGTGCCAGTGTGGACTGCTCCACTTTTTACAAACTGTGGAGTGACTGTCCCAAACTACACGTCCATTGAAAAACATCTGGCCTAATAAAATGAGTTTTTAAGCCTATTCTAAATTTTCAGAGGCATATCAAAATTGAGTCTTCTACTATGAGGTACCGTTCCTTTAAAATGCTGTCTCTCGAGTCAGCCCGTGGGAGAGTTTTGCTGGTCTTGTATATTAATCCATTGTTGCAAAGTTCTCAGCAAAAACAGTTTTTCCGTTACATTTGTTTTTCGTAACAATGGCCTGCCCCAGGGTAAGAGAACACACCTTTTTGTCCCTGAATTTACATTTGAACTCCCCCCCCATGAAGAATCTATTTACGCCTCCCCATTAGAGTACACTTATTATGTTCACCTCCCTAGCACATTTTACACACACACACACACACACACACACACACACACACACACACACACAGTACCCACCCCCTAGATCACAGCAGCCAATCAGAGAAGAGTTGCTTCAGAATACACAACCCAAATACACAAATGAGTGGTGTACTTTATCTGTCATAGCCTCACTGGCTCTGAAGTCCCCATTAGCTAATACTCTAGAACGTGAAGCAGCAGTCGTATGTGACTTGTGCCTCCCAGCGGGTGTCAAAAGCACAGTTAGCATCCACTCTATCTCTGAGCTCTGTAACGGTATCATCCTTGCCTCATTACAGCCCTGTAATCTTGTGTTTTCCTCACTAATGTCTTTATGTGTATTGTGATGGAAAGTGCCTTCATCTTGGAGGTCCTCTCTAGAGGTCTCTAAGACGGCCACTTTGTTATGTAAACTGTCTCCAGACACCCGGATCCCGTCGGGGTCTCTAACGATTCTCCTTTACGGTTCAGAGTCACTCTTGACGGCACGCAATGACAGTGGCGCTGTGCCCAAATGAAACAACATCTTTTTAACATTCTTAGCAAAAGAAAAAAACCGAAATGGGAACGGTCCATATCTGCAATAAACGCTTTAATCAGATAACTGATATTGCCAGTTATATTATTTTCATAACACCTATAAAGAATAGTCACATTGCGTTGTTTTTGACAGCTATTTGTGAAAAACGTGCCTCTTTCCTTGCCCAAAGTGTTACATTTTCTGCGCATACGTTGACGTGGGAGAACGTAGCAGAACTGGTGCCCATGATAGCGTAGCGTAAGAATGTAAACTTAACGCACGGCGGGCATGCAGAGCAAGCGAGCAGACTGAGTAAGGAGACACCACTCTTCCTTTAACAAGGATGTGTGCACCGCTGAGGAAGCCCCTTCAGGAAATACTCAAACTTTGGTTCTGGTTTACTTTCAGGCATATGGAGCAAATCAGCATATGGGAGAGTTGTGAATTTAATAACAAAATACCTTAGGAGCGGTTGGAGAAACCTGTTCCAAATTCCTCTTGCTATGTGCCCCTCCTTTAAAGCTTCTGACCTTGTAGTGCTAAATCATCACAATTCCACCCTCACGCCCTCCACACACACACACGCGCACACACACAAACACACACTCCCTCTTGGACTGTGCTACTCTTTGTGTCTGCTTGTCATTCATCAACAAATGTGTGCGGAGGGGGGAGACTCTCAGGACGCACGAAACCAGAAGCGACACTACAAACCCCTGCTTCTTACCCCGGACTGCCTGGGGGAGGTGTGGAGATGGCTCTGTGCTCTTTTCTGTTTACATCAATCCCACACAGATGTTAAGAAAATATCCTGAGGAACGGTGTGTAGAGGAGGGGACGGGGAAGGACATTTTGCTATCAAGTACTCA
The DNA here is from genome assembly GCA_009936485.2 of Gymnarchus niloticus. Taxonomy (NCBI): domain Eukaryota; kingdom Metazoa; phylum Chordata; class Actinopteri; order Osteoglossiformes; family Gymnarchidae; genus Gymnarchus; species Gymnarchus niloticus. The sequence goes on along the minus strand of JAACJT020000066.1, from coordinate 264,089 downwards.
GGGAAAAACTGAGAAAATCATTTCCCAAAATTCAGAGAACTATCTGTTCACACAGCGTGAAAATGAATCATGCCTTTGAGAGGGGAGTCCTTCAAACAGCCAGCTACAGCCTGCTTCACCTCATCCAAATCTGCTATAGTTTCTAATATTGCCTTGGAAAAGTGCTGTACAGTCACCTAAAGGTCTGCGTTCCCTAAAATGCCGGGATTAAATGTCTAACGAACAAAATGGGGGGGGAGACTTATAAAAAAGAAAAACAACAAGGGTAGTTGTACTTTGCAAGTACAAAAAAAAAAAAAACACAGCAAAGAAAAATGTCAGCCATGTTGGAAAAGGCTTATTGAATATGCCTTCTTTATTATGGAGTCTCATTTTTACGAGGACACTCAGACAGCCAAGCCCTGGCTTCCTAATAAAGAGAGACAGCAGCTCAGAGGGAGGAAGACTACTGGCGAGAAAGCACATGCTTACCTCACGATATGTCCCTCCACTCTGCAGAATTCCAGCAAACTGTCCGGCACTGCTCTTTAACAAAATCCTACAAGGGAGCCATCTTGCCTCCTTCTGTTCTTCGCTGAAACGGGCTATCCTCCGCATCAATATTCATGGGCCAGTCTGACGTCTGCTCTCATCACCAGGACGGAGAGTCTGGTTCTGCCGGCAGCTTCTCTGGACTACATGTGTAGCCGGGGCGGGGGCTTAGGTACAGAGAAGGCGTGCAGGGGGACGGTGCAGCCTCGCTTTGCTTGCAAGCCCAAGTAATCGCAAAATCACTTTCCTGCTGAATCCTCCCACACAAAGTGCCTTGGTTTCCTCCGCCACCAACCCACCCACCCACCCCAGCCCCCCCCAACACCGCCTACCAGCCCCCCTTCCCCGTCCTTTTCTTTTTTTTCTCAGCCGCACACAATACTGAACAGTGTGCCGGCTCTCCGGAAGCACCGGACTGGATTGCGAGGGCCGCCTTCCAGATCTCGCTCGCCGGTGACAGAAGCTCAGCCTTATCTCCTTGGCCAGATGCCAGCCTCTTTCACACAGGAAGGGTGACTCAAAAGCAAACGGCTCTGGTATCTGATAGGGCGGCTTTTTTTTTGCAACTTCCTCTTTTTTTTGTGCGCTCGTTTTTATTCACGATGAGGTCAGCGAATCCTGCCCCTCCATCTAAATGAAAACCCCTCCCCTGTGGCCGAGGGGCTGTGCCACCTGGCAGTGTCGGTGGCCCGTGATCCGCAGGCCAGGTTCCGTGATCTGCCCCATTCTTGTTGGGGGGGGGTGGTGGTGCTGATTATTTTGGCACATACCGGCGAACTGCATGCTTCTCAGAGGTGCCTGCACATTTCGGCACACACGTGTGAGCGTGGTTGTGTGCGCACGCGTGCACCAAAGCCCTCCTCCTGTTTACATCGGCCACGTGGACCGAAGGCGGGTCGCGAGGGACCAGGCAGAGCCTGGGGCGGTCGCAAGAGACACGCTGATGACCTAATGCAATGGAGGATGACACGCACGCGTCCCTCGAGATGCCAAACCGCCAGTGTCTGCTGGAGTGGCTTCCTCCACAACTCATCCAGAGGAGTTGCTGAGAAGCTCAGGAAAGCCTGAAGGAACAGAGGTTCAGTCCAGCTGAGGAGGTTCTGACTTCCAGCTGGTGTCTCACTTTCGCTTTCCGCCAGCTGTTCCGTGACACCGAGCCCCGCCACCCGCAGGCGAATAGCACCCCGTTAGCTCATTACTCATCACATCCTACGGTTATCGAGGTGAATTCTCCTGGCCTTAACGAAGGGCTTTCTTTCCCCGTACTGCTCAACTTTGGCTTCCTCCAAGCCATGCTGGTTTCCCAGGACCTGAAAGCGGACCTTGTGAGCCTGAGACCCTGTCAGCAAGGTACGTATTGCTGTATCATTTTCCAGACAAGACAAACTTCTCAGAGGATCTGTCGCCATCTTTCTCAGCCTGCCTGTGTGTGTGCGTGTGTGTGTGTGTGTGTGTGTGTCTGTGGAAAAACTTCCTCTGAGGAGTTTTTGCAGCTCAGGTCAAAGATCAAAATTCCTTTCCAATTAGACAAAACATCAAAGGGTCCAGATGTAGCAAGGATAGCGTCCACCGCGGTGACCACGGCGACTCGGGTAACTATGGTGACTGGAGTGCCCATGCCACTGCCTTACCCAAAGCCCCTCTCAGAGAAGACCAGTCCGGATGTCCACTTCATACCACTAACAGCCATAATATTACAATGTTGATGCAGCTACCCAACATGTGATTGTAACCATAATGCTGAATTAACATTTCATAAAATATTTGCCAGTATCGGCAGTAGTTAGTGAATATTACTTTTGAAACCAAAGTAATTGAAGCAGTTAAATGCACAAGGATTAGCAAAGCAGGTATTTCGAGACAACAGTCCTCTTCAAACGCCATGTTTTTTGCTCCCTGGCTTCCCCGACCATGCTTTATCTGAAAAACACCAGCCAGGCCGTCCCTCGCGGGTTTTAATCTCCCTTTTCTCCCTCCCCAGGGTTGATTTAACAGGTGGTTCTCGTCTGAAAATAATCTGCTTTTGGCCCAGGTCCAGTTTGAAAGGTGAGCCCGCACTTTTCTCCCCAGCCCTCCCCTACAGCGGTCACATTTGTTGACTCAATAGTTTGAGACTTGGAGCTGAAAAGGAGATTTGTTTTTTTCGCAGTAGCCGAGGGACGGGGGCGGGGGGGTGTCTACTCCTGCCTTTGTAGCTGGGGTCCCTATTCGGCCTGTTTTGAAACCCCCCCCCCAGAGTCAGACCGCCCGGACCGCATCCGTCATTGCGGTCGCTGAAGTGGGCCAGCTTTGGGGTAATCTCATCTGAGTCACCCCTCCCCTGGAGCAGTGCGTCCTGGCCTCAGGGCTGGGACGATCCTCGCGGGCTCACTGTGCCTCTTATCCGCTTAGCTTAAAAGGAGACAGCACCCGCCGCACGGAAGCTCACCTCATTCTTATTCAGCTTCATTCGCCCCCAACACAATTCTCTCACTTAATTCAGTTTGTTCATTTAAAATTAAAAAAGGAACTTGGATCTTGGCGCTTATTCTGCCCGTAATTAAAATATTTAGGGAAGGAACGGCAGCGTAAATCCAGCATAAAAAATTTATCATGAATTATTAATTATTAAACAACCTCTGACAGGTGTTCCTGTACCCCATGTACGACACTTTCACTGAGTGGTTTCAGGCTGGCTGCCATCCTATACTGGATCAGCAACTCTGGACAGACGGACGGATGGATGGACGGACGGACATGTACAATGACGGTGTGAAACTGTAACTTCAGCAGCGAAGGCTGGATGTACGCCAATGTCAGTAAGCCCACCGCAGCGGCCAGGCAAAAAAGGAACAAATGAGCTCAGGAAATATCCATGGCCCAGATAGTCAGGGAGAGTGAGGCGGAGGTGGGTGGTGTTCCTGGGAAAGCACACTCCTGCAGCCACCTTCCAAAGAGGGATGATGTCACCCTCCTTTTCTCCTTCCTGCCGTTATTTAAATGGCCAGTTGCATCATGGTCACCGCTGATTACACCCTCCACATCTCCAGATGATAAAAACACAGCTTGATGCCCAGATAGAGGCAGGACTGGAGGGGGTCCCCCTGCTCCCCACTCACTTCCTCTCCTCGTTATTGTCAGGTGAAGTCAAATCGCCATGGAACAAGACGACGTAGAGGACAGGCCATGAAGAGGCCCTACTGCTGGGTGATTAGCAGTAGTCGCGGCTGCTAAATGCAGTCAGTACTTTAGAGCTCTGCAGTCTTGATTTATATTAGAAACTTTTACTTCCATCCAGCTATATTCTCCAATCCAGATTAGGTTTATGGCAGACAGTTTCCAATGACAAGGTATGAGAATAAGAGAATAATAAAATATGAGGGAGAGCTAAGAGAACACCGCGTTTGCTGCCTGTTGTCAGTCAGTTTACCCACTTTCCATTTGTTACTTTGCTGGTTTCCATTGAGAGGTGACCAATCAGAGATCAGTGAGGCCAGTTAATCCTACCCACCATACTGTGGAATCATATGACCTGTGTCTCAAAGTCCCCCTTTCAAAACATGCGTGGACGACTCTCTTTTGTCTGTGTGCTGCGTGATGAAATACACGCAGGCCCGAAAGTCTCACCGACCACAATCGTTGGCATTTCTTCTCATCTCAGAGTTTAAGATGAGTCATACTACAGCTGCTCCACAGACACCGGAAGCCTGGGGTGGTCAAGGCTGGATCTACGTCACCCACCCTCACAGCACACTGAAGGACGTATGGTGAAGAGAATCAGGAGAATGCTGTTCTGGGAGGTCACCTGGCAGGGGGAGACCTCACCTGGACTCTCAACACCTCTAAAGCTAAGGAGGTACAGGAGCATCTACAGTTCCTGTAACGCATGAGGAGAGCTAGACCCCCTCAGCCCGATCCTCACCACAGACTACAGAGGTAAACTAAGAGGTTCCTCACCATCTGCATCACGGTCTGTACTGGGGAACCGCAAAAAGTCTCATTGCAATACCCCACAGCGGACAGCACATGCAGTGGAAAGAGTTATCGAGACCATAGTCCCATCCATTAAAGACATCCCCTCAAATGCTGCAGGCCAGAAGACTCCAACACTGTGGAGGAACCCACCCACCCACTCTTCTCAGGGACTATTTGACCTACTCCCATCTGGCAGAAGGTATCTGAGCCAACTCTGCCAGATTTGGCAACAGCTTTGTCCCCAAAGCTGTCAAGTATCTCAACACCTCACCGCTCTCGTTACCATCTACCTGAGCCTGCATCGCCATTAACCCCTCGCCCAAATGACCAGTCACTTTATTTGTTTTCCATTTATTACCAGTTTACTGACTCTTCTCTGCTTCTGTGCTGTTTATTGCTCCTGAACAGTTTATTTATTTATTGACACGTACGTACACACCGTGTAAATTTTCCCGCTTTCTGAGCATGACCCTTGTAATGGCAGTTGCAGCACCCAGAAACTGTCAGTTGCCAGGAAGCCAAGCGATGTAGGTAACTGTCAGTAGCTTCGGTGGTCATTCTCCTTGCAGAGCAACGCCTCACTCCCACTGACCAAACGGACCAGTCAAATCTTCTCACCTCATGTGTGAAGCAATGGAGAGAGAGCGAGAGAGAGAGAGAGAGAGAGAGCGCTATCAGGGCCTTTCCAGCACACAGACACACTTGTCACTTAGGGGAATTCGCACCTCGCCTTGGCACCCGGCGTTGAAGGGGATTAAACTAACATTTTTCCAAAGGCAGCAGGGGTCAGCACCTGGGCTGGCTGACCCTAATGCTATAAAACAGTGGCTTATCGGAACAAAAGATGCTAACTCTGCAAATAGCGAGGAGAATCAGGGTCATCCTGGGCTGTGAAATGCACATCGCATATACGGCACCCATCTACTAATCCGGAGTCTAGGTCAGGGCAAGCCTGGAGCTTATCACTGGAAGCACAGGGGACAGCCAAGAACGGAATGCTAGTGCATCGCAGAGTACAGACATGCTTACACACTCTAAGGGCAATTAAGTGTCACCAGTTTGCCTTACCGCTCGTCTTTGGAGGAAACCCACGCAAATATACTCACACACAGAGCTGTGGTGGAATTCGAACCTGCAACCCTGGGGGTGTGAGGCTCAACAGTTATTATGGCAACATCCACCATAGCTCCGATCTCACTGCCTTCAGCTAGTGGAAGCACATGATGCTCTGTATAGACGGTTTATACCGTGTAACGGGGGCCGGGCTGTAATTCATTTCATTTCTCTTAGCGGGGATGAAGAGGATTAAATCTCCAAGCTGGGAGGGTGTGGGGTGCGGGGGGCATGGCATGACGGCGCCCGGCGTCACCGCAACCTTGCGTGGGCGCCCCCCCCCCCATCGCTCTCTAAGCTGTCCCCTCTTAACGAGGCCCTCTGGGGCTCCCCCCGTCACCGTTCTGCTCTCAAATGAGACCAGCCCTATTGGTCCGGCTCTACCTAATTACTTGTTCCAATGTCAGGGGGTTCATGTAGCCCCAGGGTAGGGGGCAGGAGGGCTGGGAGAATAGATGCTAGACTGAACTGTAATCAGATGTAGCTTGGAAGGATGGTAAGTTATCTTTATTAGGTTAATCGTCATTTTATTTGAATTAAAAATTAAAATCCAGTTATTTCTTTGCGTGTGGCTGTTTTGTCTCTTCCTTTATACAGGCCTTTCTGCTCCGCTAGAGCATGTATCCCGTTGGCTGGAGTCAGGACGAAACGGTTCTATTGCGGAAGGTCTTGGGGGGGGGGGTCATGTTCTCACGGCAACCCACTGCTTCCCGTGGCTGGAGAGCAGTGTGGCTCCGATGGTTTGCGAAGGCTTGCAGCAGTCAGGCTGCAGGTGCCTGAGGCCTGTTTCAGGAGGGGAAGGGGGCACCCTGGCCTCTAGGGGTGCTATGACCATGCTGTCCTGCTTCTGTTTGTTTCTCACTGCATTCCTGGGGGCTCCTAGAGGAGGAGAGGTGGCTCAGAGTAAATCTTCCAACGTGTGGAATCAGAAACAGATTGGTGATTTAATGTCGGTGGCTTCTTGTTTGGAGGGGAAATGTGAAAAGAAACAGGAGATGAATTCACAGGATAAAGAACATATTTACACAACCAAAAAACAAAGAACTTGAAGGTACGGAATGTAATTTGGCTTATTTCAGTTTTCTGTCCCAAATAGAGTTTTAGGCACGAATGAGCGTTCCATTCAGTTATTCTGTCATCTATTTTAGTTAGATATTCTGTGTTTTTCATCCAATCAGCAGGTGTCCAGGTGTGCCCCGCCCACCCTCCAGGCTTCATTATGGTGCCCATGTGACCTGCACACGCTCATTTCCATGCCTATCGTCAGTCTTCATTTGCCTGTCAAATCCTTCCTCCCATCACAACGGCTGCCTTTCTGAAGACAACGGCTTCATTTCCCCTTTTGTTTTTTTAGCCCGTCTGCCACCACGCGGGGGGGAAGACCGGACTTCCTAAATCACCGATCCGCCTGTCACGTTGTCGCCTCGTTGACTCCGTGATCCAAACTCCTGCCCTGTGAGTACACCCAGCCCGGACATGTTAGTCGGCATTTCCTCTCCTCAGAAGTTCTCGTTTTCTCCTCGAAAATCAGCCAGTGCAACAAGTAGTAAACTTTTCATCGAACCGCTGCCTTCCATAAATTTCCCCATCTCTCAGGCCTGGGGGGGGCGCGGGCCCCCACCACCCCAACCACCCCCCCCCCCCCCCCCCCACCCCCGCCCCCCCC
>JAACJT020000066.1:245456-256815 GCA_009936485.2 Gymnarchus niloticus | reverse complement strand
AGGGGGTGGGAGAGGCCTGGGGGAGGGGGGGCCGGGCGGAATGGGGCAGCCGGGGGGGGGGGGGGGGGGGGGGGGGGTTATTAAACTGCAAAGAAAGAGACAACACATTCGATTATATACGTGCTTCTCTTCTGGGACCACAATCTGTCTTCAGTCCCTTTGAAAAGGCCTCCATCCATGCAATCCTTTCTCTCTTCATATGAAAGACACGGAAGAACATAAATGTTAACCTCAGAAGGAGTATCATCTTGGGTTCTGCTTATTTTACATCGCCATGGCGCTGTAACTGATGGGTGGCATTTCGTAGTTTTATCTATACCCTTTTGTAAATCCAGACCTGGGTCAGCCTGCTCATCAACCGAAGTGGACCTTTTGTGCTTTTTACCGCCAAACCATCTCCTTCAGTGTCGCACGTGAGCACGCAGGCCCTTTTCCTGTCAGGTTCCCAAATTTAGAGGTCACAAATTAGAACTGTGGAGCCTCATCAACAGATTAAAAAAAAAAACACTTCCTGATCAATTCCCCACCCCCCGATGTGTGACTGGTGATAGCTTGACGGATTCTTGACACACGATGGAGTTGCCAGCTCTTTAAGAATAAAGCAGTTAGGGCAATTCATATGGGGACCCTACTTATGACTCGACCCTTTATCATGCCACCAGCTGCAGAGATCAGGTGACTTTAAATTGCGCTCGGGAATACCGCAGCCATATAGACTGGTCCCGTAGTTTACATTTCTGCAGCGTGGTACTCGGCGTCTGAAAGCGTGACACTGCTGGGAGGAACTCCGACCTTCGTCCTGTCCTCCGGCATCTTAAAAAGATCCCGCTGTTAATACGGCCTCAATAAAGCCTTAATGGAGTCTTCTAACAGTCTGTTATTTTGTGCACTTCCATTCATGCGGTAGACTCAGGTCTCAGAACCAAAGCGGCGTGTCCTGTGCATCCGTCTCAATTCTGCAGCTCTGCGATACTCTGGCCGGGTACACGGAAAGTGCCAGAGTTAGGACTGCTCAAAGACACCCCTCCCCCGTCACAAATAAGAGGCATTCTCAGCAGAACGTGTTATTTTTGTGCTGACTGCTAACCACTATCACAGACCACCGTTCAGATTCGGTAACGCCACCGAAAATATGCAGCCTGAGCTCCCGGCTTGTTCTGCTGACAAAGAGAGAGCAGGTGCTAGATGTTGGGGCACTGCCATTCTTAGCAACATCAAGCTTCAAGTCAAGCAATGCATGGGGGGAAAGAAAAGGTTTGTGTAGCGATTATTCAGGTGCGACCAGGTTGAGGAACAAGAGACAGACTGATCTACAGGCTGAAGTTCTTGGCTAGATGATTCCATCCATGTTTAACTCCACCACTGATGTGGGCACCTTCTCAGATCAACATGGTCTCTCCATGTTTGTATGTTCATGCCCTGTCTAGGTGTGTACGGAATGCATGCTCTTTCCATCTGTATACGTGTTCCCGCTGCGTACTCCAGTTTCCTCTGTGGTTCCCGAGTATCCGTTACTGCAGGTAGCTTGTCAGCTACACCCCAGCTCTCACGCCTTACCGGTTATTTCAACTTGTGGTATGACATCTGTCACTCAAAAGTTCCGATAATCATGGGCATTTTTGCTGAATTTCTGAATTTTCAGACTCTCTTTCTCTTGGCGAATTAAAGAATTCTACTTTGTGCATATTTTGCAGCGTATTTCAACTGCACAACAAACACAAAGCACAAAACGGCGTTTGGGGCCGAATCTAATCGCGGTTTAATTATACGGTTTATAACTGCTCAGGCAATAAGCAGGACCACGCGTTAGCTTCATGTCTGACGGCGATGATCGAACATGTGCCGACACAGTGGCACACGCAGTCCCGGCCCATGTTTCTCAGCTGGGCTCTGAAGTTCTGCGGCGCTGCGAGCCCAACACAGTGGCGGCAGCTCTGAAATCCCCACGCCGACTCGCCGTTTCTTGGCATCAGCATGACAGCTGGTCCACAGCAGCTGAGAGGATTACCCCCCCATGGGCCTGTTTCGTGTGAGCGCCATATACCCAAACAGCCATTCAGGAACCAGCTAACAATCTACGCTCTCCACCTAGCTAACTTTGACTTTGAGATGTTTTATATGACCCACCCCTTTCCTGCCTCATCTTGTCCTCCATATCATATCCTTTTGTTGCTCTGGAAGGTCCAGCTTTACTCCTTCTGGACCCAAAGAGCAGCACCTGGTGGGCAGAGCTCATGGGTACAGGTGTTGCTAATGTGCAAGGATCCCTCCTCATGCTGAAGATGTGCCTTGATGTGGCACAGCTGGAATTTATCCAGCCGTCCGTCTTCTAAGTGCTAATCCTGGTCCAGATCGCACTCACACGAACTGTGGGCAATCCGGAGATGCCAATTAGCCTAACTGCACGTCTTTGGACTGCGGGAGGAAATCCATGAGACATGGGAAGGATTTGACTAACTCCGACTAACTCCACAGACACAAAGTGGAGGCAGGATTCAAACCCCAAGCGCTGGAGGTGTGAGGGAACTTCGTTACCCACTGTGCCCCTGGAGATTTTTATATTTTTGCAAATTTGATTCCTTGTTTTGACTGCTGTGCTGCTGTATCACCTTCAGATTAAGGAAGCGTTTAGTGCAACCATCTGGAGAACATGGTAAAATGAGGGTTTTTACACAATAACCCTACCTCATTATTAGATGCTTATTTTTGAGTAAGGTGAGAAGATGACATAAGGATTTAAGGGGTTCCTCCTGTCCTCTCCAGCACCACACTTTGTGGTGTGAACTGGGAGCTGCACTGACTTCTGGACCAAGTCATATTTGAGTCACATGCACAAATGCAGATGCACATGCTGATAAACATCAAACATTCTTTTATTTGAAGGTATTCTCCGGTGATGGTACAAGTGAGTCTTCAAAACCCATGCTGGGTGGGAGTATCACTTCAGCACTGGATGGTTGGAAGAATGTGGGGATGGAATCCTCTCATTTAACAAAACGACTATCGTCTTGGTTGAAGGCTGCTAAGCCTGAAAGTGCTGTGATAAAAAAAAATTTCAGGTTTATGTGGCGATCAAACGTGATGCCATTTTGGCCTGAATCCCATCAGGCAGGCTGAAGTATCTGAACTGGGGGCCGTGCGTTCGCTCTGCCGTCTCTCCGTCCGGTTAAAGTGGGTGGTCGGCGTCTCAGGGAGCAGAGCGGACCTGCCCAAAAAAAACTAAGCTTCCCTAAATGATGCCATGGAGATGCAGTGGCCCTGGCCTTCCCTGCGAGTAAGCGTGCGAGTCTCATTATACTGGTAACTGGCAGAGTTGGAGGCAAGGAACAGTCACATAGGTGGGGGGTGGCGGAACGAAACCCCTAATCAACGAGATGCATCACCAACACCGCACCCTCGTATTAGCTCCCGCCGGACAGTGGTGGAATCAGTAAACGCGACTGAGAGACAAAATATCATCGTTTTATTTTTTGCTAGGTAAGCGCTTTCAGTTACTCTACGATGCAGCGTCCAATAAAACGTTAATTGCATCTGCCCCCTAAGGCAACAGGCGTGGAAGATGCATGCGGAATGAAGTTCGTTGCCCGTCACACTGGCATGCGTTTACACCCCCCATCTACGGCGCTCATCCTTATTCATGTCTGTTTCAATGCACTCCCACGAAAGCATGTCTACGCGTTTGAGCCGTTTGCCGCATCTTGCAGCGGCAGGCAGTGGATGTTTGCACTGAGATCTGCCATTATTTCGCACTCTCATTACGTCGTCCTGCAGCTTTGGGTCTCCAGCAGTGTCCCGTCATAGGACGAGGGAGAGCCGGGGTCAGTTATGACATCTGTGTTTGTCGGAGGGTATTATCTGCTTAGAGTCGTGGGCCACTTGCACCTGATTATATCCTCAAATTTAGGATTAAGGAAAGGTGCCCTGTGATGGACCGCCATCCCATCCAATGTGTCTCCCCTTCTTCTGCTCCAGGCTCACTGTAATCTAGTTCCGAATATGCCGCTGGAAGACAAAATGGCTGGATTAATTAAAAGTTTGACAGCATAACATTTCAATGGCAGTTCAGCAGGCAGCGCTGTTGTGTCACATCTGCGGGGTTGTGGGTTTGAATCTTGATCTCTCTGCACACAACCAGGTAAACGGGCAACTCTGAATCGTCTGCACATTTTCAGTGTGTGCATGTGTGCGTAATTCTTCTGTCTTGTTTTGTACCCACATGGTCTTCATTCTCGGGGACTGGCTCAGAATCGCTTTAACCCGAAGTCAGTAAAACATTATTGAAGACGCATGAGAAGGACAGATCTTTCCGTCATGGAATATGGATTATTGCGGTGCCAGCAGAGGGCGCTGTTAAGCTTGGCACTGAAGCTGCTTTTCAGGTGCGTGAAAAGAGCTTCACTATGCGGTGTCTAAATAGAAAATTTAGTATATACTACTATTTACAAAAATTAACGAAAAATTGATTTTTAACATCTATGCACTGGATGCTAAGATTGTCAAATGATCTACTGTCATGTTGACTATTTTTCTACAGAATTTGCTATGTATATTTAACAAAATATATTATGTGTGAAGGAAGGACTACAGATTTTTTGATAAGCCAAAATGCAATTTTCTGTTAGCACTCTGATCACCCCTAAAATGGCCCACAGCACCCCCTACTGACACAACTCTGCCTTCTGTCACCTACAGTGGACTGGTGAAAAACAAAGGTGGACTACAGCTCAGAGAACAGAACATCTGTCAGCTGGGAACTACAGGGTATCATTTCAGTGACATATTATGCACGTAATATACAGAGCAGCAAAGACAAATAAATAGACGTTTTCCTTTTTGCTCTGAAGAGACACAGTGTTTTGCTTGCTGCAATCACTGGACCCACATGCATCAATCCAGTTTTGATGCTGCCGGTTCTGGAAGATCCACCATGAATGGCTCGCTGTTCCTGGAGACCCGCCCTCCCACAATCACGCTAAGCAGAGCCACTTCCAATCTCCTCTCCGCATCAGGCTGTTTGCTTTACAGGCTGGGCCTTGTATTTCAGCCAGGGCGACATTTCCTGTATTCATTCCTGTCTGAATCCTCTCTCTCTGAATGGGGGGGGGAAGAGGGGTGGGGTGATATCTCTGTGGTAAATGGATGACAAGTTAGAGTGTTTCTTTTCTACTTTTTTTCAAGCTTGCTTTGGGGGGGTGAGCTCACTTTATAAGTGAACTCTTAAATCTCTGAGTACACTTCAGATACTGGAAAATTCAAGAGAGGACCACCAGTGTCCTGAAGAAACTGCAAATAAGCCTGTTTTTATAGTTGCTGAGTCAAGGTGTTGATTTGGAACATATCACCTGCAGAGCGAGTGCACAGACAGGAGCGAAGGTGACGTGCGAAGGATGTCAGACATATGTGTGTGTGTGTTCTTATTTTCACTACATATTTACACTGAAGGTTATTTCTCCAGCCTGAATTTTTCTCTAATAATGACCGCAGTTCATTATTTCTGCGTAATCTCAGCTCATTTAGGTTTGATGCCAGTCTGGGACCCACTTTTCTGACCCGAGAACAGCCACACATGTCAAATAAGTGGCACAGCTGTCCAGACCCAGCCTGTTTAAAACAGAAGTCCAGCATAGGTTAATGCCAGGCAAGGACTCTACAGGCCCAGTGGCTAAGCAAACGGCAATTTCCCTTCACACAGATGCTGGTGACGGTGTAGAGTGGCTGTGCAAAGCATAAGGAGACTGCAGGCCTAAGGACGCATCCTGTGCTGGAGGAACAGACCACCTTCCCTCCAAAACAACACGTGCAAGGAAACTTGTCTTTAGTAGCGTTGTCTGAATCCCACACATGGCGCATCCCCGTGTGGATTACCGTTGCATTTTTATTCTCGAGCGCGCTAATGAACACTAGCTACCCCCTCCCCGCCGTTGTTTCCTCGCATTAAAACGCACACCGGGGGCCCCGATTGACGGACGCTCAAACGGGCGACACGGCGTAATTACAGAGCTTAATTGTGTTCATTAATTAATTAAAATGAGCCCGGGACTATTAGCAGCTCTGCTGTGAGGAAGAACGGGCTCCCCCCTGACACAGACCACTAATAGTGTGGGGGCCAGGGGGGCATTATGCTCTGCTTCCGATTCCCTCGATTACCTAAGCGGCTCTGGCTCGTGGCGCGGAAAGTGGAGAGGTTTCCGCCGCGAGCGCGACCTTGTGCACCCCAGCCCTACCCACGGCTTGTTATGCACTTTCCCTTGCCCCCACAGTCCCTCTATGGCTGTCTCACATCCCCTTACGTCTGCGAGGCCGGTTGCGGAAAAAATAAAATAAAATAAAATAAAAGCACATTATTCATTTAGCCTCCAGACCTTCCTGTGTCTCACGCTCGCTCTTAATGCGTTGCATATAATTTAATGCTACACATGTTGAAAATACTGCACTCCAGGGTCCAATGAAAATGACACGGCGCTCTAGGGTCCAACAGATGCTCCCCACCTGGAATTAGATCTTAACATCCCCCGGCCATAAATCCATAAACGGTCCCGAGCGTGCTCTCTCTCCATCCGACTCCCGCCACCACGTCGCCCTGCTGCCGATTAGCGGTGAGAATGCGTGCGCGTCTGTAGCCGCTGGGTGGGAGTGGGTCATGTTGTGCTGCCATATGCCCAAACCACAAAATCCAGACCACAAACCACCCTGTGGGACAATTTTACTATGCAAAACTGATATCTCCATTTCTCACTGGATATCTCTTTTTTTCAACACATTTAACGTTTCTTTTTCACAGAATTATTTTTCCTAAACCTGCTACTGCAGAAATAAACATAATGAAAAGAGATTTCAAAGTAAGACTCCATTACATCGGACTTTTTGACGGAGGAATATGATCACAGGAGGTCAGGACAGGATGAAGGTAGGGTTTTATTGTAATGTCATTTTCAGATACCCTGAGACGGTTGGAGTCGAGATAAAATAAAAAATCTTTGAGACTGGAGAGATCTTTTTTTGAGAGACAAATCTTGACTCAAAGCAATGACTGTGATCTTCACTTGTGGTGATCGGGCTTTCATAAAAAAATAAAATAAAATAAAAAAGTCTTACCTTTCATCCAAGCCTGGGGCTACATGGTCCTGTATGTGATGTCATTCTGCTCTCGAGGGGCGTTAAGTAACCCCAGTACGGTTTGGCTGGTGAATCGGTGCGTAATCATGCATAATTGGACACTTGTATGAGTATAACGCAGTTCCACATTCCTGCATCACGTCACATACGAGTGAGCGTGAGACTTTAGAAAGTGTGTGTAATAAATAGGCATGGGACGAGTTAAGTGGACCGTGTTTATATCCCGGTACAGCACCGAATTCCGTGCTGTGTCTCCGGACTTCTGTTCACCCTCCCCCACCTTCAAACAGAGCAGGCAGCTGACTTGCTCTCAGAGAAAGCGTTCTGAGCCCCTCCCACATCCCACCCGTGCCGTTTTGTCGGGGGTCTGACCGAGCCTCCACTCCCCGTCACCATCAGTGGGCCAGACATTGGGTTGTAGTCTCTGTAAAAAACAGCCACCTCTGGACAGTCTCTGGCTTTGTCAAGAGGGAATTAGGTGGTTCGAACCACACACACACACATACACACGTGTGTGTGTTCTCTACGCTGCGGCACTATGTAAACACCCTGGGCCTCATATCTCCACCATTTTGGGTCTCCTTAGGAACGACTAAAACTCTCGCTGAAGCACAGACGTTTTCCAGACCCGAAAGAGGCAGGACCCGGGCTGCCCATAATTAACAGCGATATATTAATCAACATTATTAAACAAAAGCAGCCCACACTGAGACTGGTCATGGTGCATGGTTCCTGAACTAAACTAGCTAACATGGAAATGTTCACATTCCAAACATAATCTTTGTCCTTCCCAAGACTGATTAGTGATGGGCGATTTTAAAGAAAGACCAACGAACAATAACAATCTCAAAATATAAAGAAATCTCCCTGACTTTTAAAATGTAATAAATCTTCTGATAAAATGCTGACCACCTCCGGGTCCACTACGATCCGCGGATGTCTTCGTAAGAACCTTAAATGTACAATCAGCTGTTTAGCTGGAGCTTTTACCTAAGGTGACCAGAGAATGTCACCCATCTAGATAGTCAGTAGTCACGACCAGCATGTGGCTATGGCAGGGTCCCTTCAGGGACTCGAACGCCCAACCCTGTCATCAGCAGGCCTTAAGTGCTATTAAATATGAAACGTGGGATTCTAAAATCTCTTTACCCACTAAAAATGATATCCCTGGATATAATTTAGCCAGCGTATTTTTCCAGCATCTCTTTTGGGCCGAGGAAACACAGCAGAGATACTCCAAGCAAGCGGCCAATGTGAGCTGTGAGACGAGGTTTAGACCCTATACCTGATCGGGTTCGACTTCCATTTCTTACCCTTCGTGGGATGCTTTGTGAAGGCTGGCTGACTGCGGTTAGCGTGCGTTGCTCTGAGGACAAAAAAGACTCACTGTCAGCCAGGACAGGCGGTGAGGGGAAGACAAACTAGCAAACTCCCTAACTGATGGCACTCATACCTGCTCACGGCAGTAGTTCGAACCCGTGCTAAATTGGGCTTTTTGAAGACCTAACAAAGCACGTTATGCGATGTGTAATTTATGCGGCACTGCACCAGGGACATCGTGTTCCGTTTTTAACGGCATGCATTTTGTGCGGTCCTGAAGCGGTTTTCATTCTATGGGGTTTATTTTAGGCCGTTTTCATAGATTAACGAGCATGTGTGAATGGCAGGTCACTGCATGGCTTGGAGTGGAGAACGAGAATTAGGAGGCACGCGTCAAACTGGCACAAAAACACATCGACGCGCACAGCTACACACGGCCACGGAAGCTTATAGGCACGCTCAGACAAATGCACCCAGTCACTGGCACACTGACTCACACACACAGTCACGTACAGTCTCACACACACACACAGGTCAGGTGAGCCCAGTTGGTGTTTCCAAGCTGAGTCTCACACCTTTCTGTTTTGTGATCTCACTCCTTCAGGATCTTATTTCCACCAACTAAATGCCAGCTCTGCGTACATCTGGCCTGGTGCTTATTAATTACTCCTTGGAGTGTGCTTAAAGCCCCGGGGGTGGCAGATGAAGGCACGTGGCCAGGAAAAGGTCCTGTCATGAGGGGCCGGGCTCTTTTTCTTTAGGGTGGGGGGCTAGAGTTTGCATACAGAAGCACCCAGTGAAGGAATCACTAAGACCAGCTCAGCAGATTTTTTTTTTTTTTGGAAGGGGGCAGGCATTCATAATATCTGATTTTCATCCGGCAAGCCTTCGGTTCTGAATCAAACTGGTATGACGTTTGCAAGGCTGCTCTGCTCATTTTCAGCACTTCCTCCTTAAATGCTGATTGACCCAGCAGGCGGGAGAAACTCGGAACCGAGTGGAGATTGACCGAAGTGCACTTTTTTTTTTTTGGACTGGGAGGAAACCCGCACAAAGAATCGGAGAACACGCAATCCCCACCAGAGGTGGAACTCTAAAGCCCACAACCTTGAAGGTCTGAGGCTACAGTGCTGCCAACTGAACCACCACGTCACGCTAACAGGTAAAAAATTTGTTAATATATACGCATATTCACACCTCAATACAAGAAACGTGCTGGGTCTAATCTGACAGCCTAAATGGCTTCAGGTTTGCAATAGATTTTTGAGTGTCCCAATAAAATTTAGCCGAGAAATTAAGTAAAAATAAAATAAAATACAAGACTAGGTGTGAGTCAGGGGGCCTTTGAAATCCACTATTCCCCCTAAATAAATACCCCTGTAGACGGGTTTGCCTGCGCCTGCTAGGGGTGTTTAAAACAGTTAAAGTTCAGTGGTACATAAAATAAATAAATAAACAAACAAACCAATAAGAACAAAAGGAGGGAAGTACAATATGAATCGGTGTGCCGGTGCCTCCTTGCCTTTGGGGTGCTTGCATTACAGGATGCGAGCTGAAAGCCTGGAGCCCGTAAGTGCGGGGAAGGCGCCGACGACAAGGCTTTTGAACTTATGGTGAACTTAGCGATGGGTGAAGCAGTAAATCATTGGGACTAATTGCTTCATTAATGATTGACTGGTCTGAGCCGATCCAAGCACTTGGCCGTGGAAAGCAAAACGCTTTTATTGGTTCAAATCAGTCAAGCACTAATGAACTATTATCTTCGGCTGCTCACTGCGCCCGGAGCCCCGGCAGCTATGAAGCACGCAGTTTTGCGCCATCTTCTCAGATAGCCGCTGTCCTGCGTTGAATTCCACATTTTAAACAGGAACTGTTCTGAAAACCAACAGCCTAGAAAATACGCTGCTCCCTGGTAGATCTGGATAACAGCAATTTCAGGCAGTAATAGCGGTCCATCGCATCGTCCCCCCACTTTCAGAAGGACAAACCCCCCAACACGCATACGCTTTCATTCCAAGAAATGCGCAAGTTCGCGTAAAATACCACAGAGTGCAAACATATCCAATAAATCTGAGTGAACTGAGAGGCTCAGACCGTCACGCATTATAGCATTTCGTAGAGAAGTGCTCACTGGCATTGTTAAAAGCTTTCATCTGACACGTGTAAATAACTTTAAATTAGAAATAACGACAATAAGCACATACATGCACGGCGTGTGCGCGCTTATAAATTCAGACGTGATCTTGTGACCCGGCTCCCTGTTTGCGCGAATAACAAGCTATGGGATGAATTTATAATAATGATGAATTCTCATCATCGAGGACGAGGTCTTTCTCCTGGAATAAATAAATGAATAAATAAAATCATAATAATAAACCACGACGTGGTAGGAGCATTTCATCTTAATCACTGCGCGCCTCAATTATAATTAATTTGACAAGTTTTTTTTTGTTTTTTTTTGTTTTTTTCCACAAACCCCTAAACCCGCTATTAGGTGGCGTAGCCCTAAAAACGACACAGGGCGATGGAAAGAGGAGAGTAAAAGGTTTAGACGCAGCTTCCCGTCGCCGCTTCCCCCCACGGAGCCCCCGCCACCTCCCAGATGCTCCTCATGTTTCTATAGTAATTTCCAGCCAATGATCGGTAGGTGTCCGCATCGCAGCTCCCTCACCTCAGCACCAATCAGCCACACACAGCGACAGGAGAGGCGCACGGAGCGAACGCTCGGCGAAGCCGCACAATACAGCGCCGACCGAGGGAGGGGACACCTCAGCCCGGCCGCGATCCACCTTCGGCTCCGAGGTACATCGCCAGCCATTTCAGAATCACCATCTCCTTCTCCTCTCCTACTTTTTCTTAAGGCGCCTTTTGTTTTGAGCGAGTCCCGGGTACCTTCAGATACCCTGCTTTATTTCTCGACCCC
>JAACJT020000066.1:225059-237423 GCA_009936485.2 Gymnarchus niloticus | reverse complement strand
CCCTGGAGATAAGGCTGAGTGCTACCAGCCAATCTCCAAGGGGTGGGGTGGGGTGGCGGTGGCAGTGTGGGGGGGGGGGGGGGTTTGCAGACAGGGCTGTGGAAGCCTGAGGGACAGGCAGCCTTTAGATGTGTGGATCTCCGCGTTACCGGCAGTTTATTCAGGTCTTAAAAGTGCAGATTAATTTGACTGGCTCCGAGGATGAGGCCTTGGCTCCACACGGCGTCTCAACCTAAAGGGCAAGCTTAAGCCCCTGTCAAGACAATGGGATTTGGCCAGGCGAGCCGTACGCAGACCGCTTAATTACACACGTCTCCCGGCGCAATACCCGCGGCTACGTACTGGAGTAGCCCCCCACTCCTTTAATTTTTTTATTTTTTGTGGCTCCCTGGATTTCCTGTCAGTTTCCATTTGTGGAGATAGGACTCCTACGCGGCCCGGCCCAGCCTGGCCCGGCTCGGCTCAGCTGCGTTCACAAAACAGGCCTCCCACCGTGCTGAAGAATTTATAGCCGCCGACGCCAATTAAATGGCCGGCCGTAATCGGAGGCGCACGGGGAAGCCAGACCCTCTGCGACTCGCCTCGCCTCCTCTTGCCCCCGTTTTGATTTAACGTCCTGCTCACCCGCCGGCGCAGGGGAGCGATGCACTGCCGTTGGCCATAATGCGGAGGAAATGAGATGGGCGGCCAGCATGGGGTGTGTGTGTGTGTGTGGGGGGGGGGGGGTGATGGCGTGGAGGTGCAGGTGCGTAGGACGTTAATGTGTGGCATGTTAAATTTTAAATAGGTAAGGGTGAATTATTAATGGCTGCTCTGGCTGAGAAGCTAAAAGGTATCTCTTTATTACAGAGAACCCTTTAAAAAAGAAAAAAAGAAATCCAGTAAGATCACATCCTCAGAGGCACACGTCTGCAGGATATCCATTTTTGGACCAAAACAAGATGAAGCTCTTAGAATGAATTTTGAGATCAGTTTCATTTGGGGTTAATAATCCTGTCCCTCCCTCCATATCAAAATTTTACACAGTTGCTAATGACACGGCTCAGTTTTAATATGCCTCATGCGTCCGGGGACTCAAGTGATCCTTTTTGATAGTCTCTGTGTCTGTTTGTGGTAACGCGTGGCTCGGCTGGTGATGGTTAGCGAGTGCTAATGTGACACTTGTGTTAGCATAGCATCGATACAATGACACGGTCGCTTATTTAGCCTTCTAGCTCCTAATTTCTCTCAGCTTACTTTCCATGACAACTTCTGATTGTTCTTATGTCCCCCCCTCCCCCCGTATGTTTTACCCATAAGACACCTGGAATCGGCCGATCAGAGGAGCCGCGTATGTGGTGACATCACGTGTTCTTATTTCTGCTCGCGAAACATTGCGCCTTGTCCTTCCCCCGTCGATCGAAGCTCAACGTGTTTTGTGACTCGTCTCGCCGACCAGCACGGCGGGAGGCCGCGTGCGGTGTGGCGGTCGCGAGGGCTAAGCAGTCGAGTCACGTTAACGGCTTTTTAAACGGTTCGCCGCACTGATTGCGCCACACCGTTCGCCCCGTCTCCATCTCTCGGCCTTGTACGCCGTAATTATATGTATCATTCACCGCAGAGAGATTAAGAAATTTCATTTCACGACAGCCTATTAGGCACAACATCTCCTTAAAATTACCTTTCAGCAGGATGTCCGACTCGTGAGCCGGCCCAGCCGCGCAGGGAGAATTGCTTCCCGTCCGCTCTGTGGTATTTATAGATACCGCAGTGGCAACGGCGGCTGTCATCCCCGTGTCTGTCAGGCCAACGAACACACCTCTCTACCAAATGTCATGGGACATGTGTAGTTATGAGCAAAATTAATAGCGGGTAAGCCCGCGTTTGACCTTAATGACTGCTCCTGTGTGTCACGGTTTCTTTTTTTTTTTTTTGTTAAATTCTGGAACAGAGGTGGCGATACCGTGCTCCTCTTCTACCTTAAGGCAGCAGTGAGCTCCAGTTCGAAGACAGGCACCACTGCCTTGCTGAATCTCTGCCTTCCAGGTCATCCTGTGAGTCTGGCATGTTAGCATGTACAATGGTATGGTCTTCATTATGTGAAGAACTGGGAGGTCCAGCGCCTCACCAGCTCAAAATTCCAGGGCTATGAACGGTATATATATATATGCTTTGGATGTGGGAATCCACTGGACTCCAGGTGAAATGTCATAGGCAGGCCGTTAGCCGAGTTTCAACGGGACCCGATGAACATGGGCAATTAAGCAAAATAATAAAACAAATGCCTCGTTGAGACTTTCAGCTTGGCGAAGGTTCGGAAAGGGTGGCCGTTTTCGTTACACTGCTCTTCTTCCATGGCCAACTGGTATGCAAGCTAATGGGTTTGATAGAGTAGGCAGACATCTATTCTCAGGCATGTAGGCCTAATAAGACATTTTCTATGCACGAGTGTCCCCACTGAGCAGTTTAGCCACAAATTGTGATTCCCTTATGCAACAATATGCAACTGTAAGACACGGTCCTTTAGTCCAAAGGGAAAGCAGAAATTTACGACACTGATATATTCACAAGCCAGGCTACAAGACACTCAGAATCTGCCTGAGTACCGCAATTTTTCGGAAATTATTAAATGGGATAAAATATCAGTTTTAGGTAGCTAAATACGTCAGTAAAGTTTAGGATGTGAGGACAGCTATAAACTAGAATATAGGTGTCTCTAAATTTAGGCAGATTTAAGTCCAGCTGGGACAATGTGCATCCAGCTGGTCTGGCTTAGTCAGGTGATTAATTTATGGGAGCCTGCCCAAGTCATGTGACATATCCCAGTTCCATCATGCTGTGCCTGACATAAATGATAAACGGGGGATTCTATAAAATGTCTTGTTTCGTCATTTTAAGGTTTGCCCAGACCACAAAACTCTACAAGATGCTGAAAAGTGAATCCTAGCTGATGAATTCAAAACCTTTGTAACTTTGAAGGGGTCAATTTATGTAATATAACTCACAAATCGTGTATAATTACAACTGCAGTGGATATCTCTTGGCTGTTTATAAATGTTTACCATCAAGGATGAAACCGCTAATTCTAAACGGAGGCAATACCTTAACACGCAGTCTCCCATTGGCGCGGTCGTGAGGCTTTCTGGACCCGGCCGTTACCGCGACGTCTGGCTGGTTTAACATCTCCCCAAAGCTGTATGTGGCATTCGGCATGGTGGAGAACCTCTGTCTGTCTTTGTGTCTTCCTCTGAGCCCGGACCTTTCTGCAGGAAAATGCACACTGCCTATTTTATTATGACTTTTTATTTATTTTTTCTTTCGACTTAAAAATCCTCAACAGCTGAGTGCACGCCCGAGGGAGCATCGTCTCCACTTCTCAGAAATGGAAATGCTCGATACCTATTAAACAATGCGTTAAGGCATACTTCTCCCATAGCGTTTTTTTTTTCCCTCTCACCTGATGCCTTTTGTTTTTAACTGAAAAATTACCTCTTGGCAACGCGTCGAAACGCAGCCGAGTCGTTTCCAGCTGATTGAATGTAGGCCCTTCCCCAATGAGCAATTTGAAGTTTAGATTTAAAAATGAGATTTCGGATAAACAGCATGTTAATTGTGCTATTTTAGGTTACCTTCAGAGAGTTGTACTTCGGGTAGGAAGGAATGGCGTCTATTTGTGGGATGCACGGATCAAACTGGGGGTTTGTTCTAATTAAATTAGAAGGCGACGCGGTGGGCGCTTAATTTGGAGTCTCGGAACAGGGCCGCTGGAGCGTTCCCGCCTGACACACCCAGGATTGGGCTGGGAACTGGGAGAGCTGCTCCGGCTACGCGTCGCGATTGAACATTTCAGAGAGCTGGCGAACGTGTCGCCTCGCTCTCTGCCTCGGCTCCCTCCAGCACGCCCACGCTGAGACGCCCCCCCCCCCGCTTTTTCTCTTTTTTTTAAACAGCAGATTCCCCGACGGCCCGTTCGCCGTGCGCTCCTGCTGTCTCTCTCAAGCTGTTTCTCCTCGACGTCCCTGTGACCCAACCATCCGATCGTCTGTTTTTTTTTTTTTTTTCCCTTCCCCGAGGCCCCAGTGCGTCGTGGGTCGAGTCTTTCACAGAGGGCTTGTTTTTTAGCACGCCGGGGGGATGTGGGGAGGGGGTGGCAGCCCCCGACGCATGTTCTGGCAGAGCTCTCTGTGGGAGGCCAGCCGCGACCGGCTTGACGCCCCGCAATGGCGCCATGTACCATCCCGGTTGGCGGCTGTGTCTCAAACCGAGGCGTACGTAGGCTCGCTGTTCCCCTGTCAGAACCTGTTGGGTTTGGTGCTTCCTCTGGAAAGCATGTCATGGTTTATCCCTTTTAAGATATAAATGGATGCATTATTATTATTTTTTAAATCAGTTTACCGAATTTTATTTGAGCCACAATCCTTGCCGTAAAATGTTAACAAAACCACAGGATGACGTAAACCAGGTTCTGGTGTTGACACCCCGAGTCATTAGGCATGCGTGACGACCCATGTCCATACCAATTACAGGACCACAGTTAGCACTGTGTAATTAAACAGGACCCACCCTAAACGGCCAGCTTGTCCGGTAGCTTGCTTCAGCATCTTGGAATTTGTGTAACAGACGACTAAGAGTACATTTGTATATTTGGCACCGAGATTACAGGCCCCCCCAGAATTGCCATGTTTTTTTTGGTTTTTTTTTGTGTGCATATGTGAGTTATTTCAATTTATATTTATTTTATAGTGCCTTTCACAACATGGTTACTGCAAGGCACCCTGATAGCTGCAATGTGTAATGTACTGCTGTTGATCCACGGGTACATTTCGGTGGTAAGAAGTCTCTTCATTTTTTTGGGGATTGTTGCCATTCCGCTCTGCTAGTGTAGAACAACCGGACCTTTTAACCTGAATTCCCAAAGAAACTGAATGAATAAATAAGAATTCACCCACATTTTCCATTTTTTGTTAAACGTGGACCAGATAGCCAGTAGCTGGCATTAGTCTACACTGCTCTGCGACACGCCGGTGGTGTGTTCTTTATCAGCATACACACCCCGCCAGCCGGTGTCCTGGAGACCCCCAGCAACCTCAGCCCCCTCACACACGTGCTCCCAGACCCAGAAAGCCTTCTCTCATCACATCTATGCCAGGTGACATCAAAGTGGTCCAGTTTTGCCTCCGGTGTCACCGCCTCTCCCCTAAGCAGTCTGAGCCTGGCATCCAGAAACCATGACATAGGTGATTAATTTATGGCAGCGTGAAGTGAGGGAGAGGACCCGCGTGTCTGGCACCGACGCCGTACCCTTCAGCGTGTTTCCCTGGTCTTCGCTATCACGCCGGCGTCTTCCACCACACGCTTTGCTGCATCTTCGTATCGCCGCGCAAGTCGATTAGTACGTAACCGGAGTATTAAATGAAGTGCAATCTGGAGGGAACCACTTCCGAAATCCCTTTTTAATAATAAACGAGGTATTTTATGGCGTGGGGGAATCGGACAATAACTGCAGCTTTTATTCTGTCAGATACCACTAGCTGATTAGCACGTTGGTTACCATATATTAAATAATGTTACAGTGAAAGCGGGCGAGATTACTGTACTCTAAGCCACTGACTGCATTAGGCCAACGAGAATCGGTAACAGGAATAATTATTTACGTGTAACCGAAATTTATTGCAGGAACTGCATAATGATTTACTTTTTTGTAGGTATAATAGATATATATTATCGTTAGCCGCCATCACGTCAGTCTCAACGCAGAGGACATCCTGTCTGATGCTTTTACGCCTCACGGTGATGTCTTCGTTGTTGTGACAATAATCGCGATGAATTCGACGCTTATTGGTTGCGATTTTTGCGATGTTCTTAACAGTATATCCAAGAGTAGCTCCTCAATCGGCTCTGTTCGGATTGTCTGCTTCCATTATGAGGGATGCCTCTAACTGGGCCAAACTGGGCTGGAACTGTACCCATCAGCACTTTCTCCAACTTTAGTTGACTTGCCATTGGCATCTAAGCGAGAGCCTGTTTCAGCTGGTCATCCAGTGCCAGGCTCGAGCCTGCAAGGTTCGCGTGCCTACTTGACACGGTATCTAACTCAACTGCCAGCTGTCTCTGATTTTTATTTTTGTGTTACGTTTTAGAACCGCCGTGGGAACAGCAGGCGTCCCGCGTTTTCTGCCTGCCGGCACCGTGCTGAGGGCTGTTCGCCGGTTAAAAATGGTCGTTTAACAGGTCACAGGTGTTTTGGCAGAGACATTTTTGATGCCCCATTCCCACTGGTTACCGGTTTGGTGCCATAACTAGTTGTTCAATATTATAAATTAAAATCCCCTGAGCACCAAATTCCAGTCACAGTCTCGCCGGGAACCCCGGGTTCCTGAAGGTGCTTTGCTGTCCTTTCCAAATCCCGTAATTTCCCATTGTTGTTGAACTCCGTATCAGTAAGAATGTTCTGGAACCAATGCGTTTAAGTGATTTAATTGTCTGGGGTGGCGGGAATGTTTTCACACCGTCTGCTTCTCCGGTGTCTGGCCCCAGATGGTCCAAATTATTGGAGGTAAATAAGAACCACAGGATCCTACAGGGCCTGTAGGAGATTTTTCCTCTTGCTCTGTTGTTCCCAACGTGCTTGTTGTACTGAGTTGCGATGGTGCCGGCTACGTTTAGTGATGACGCTCTTTCTCACGTCCCGGTGCTGGCCCGATACTATCTCGCAGGGACCCCGGCGGTGAATTAGCACTCGGCTATGACTCACGGCAGACATTCAGAAGCAGCAGAGATGTCCAGATAGGCGGCACCGTCGATAGAGAAGGTCATTTGGATGCCATTCAGCCCCCGAGGGAGGAGGGGCTTGTTATCAGCAGTTCTCTTAAGTTGCTCTTTAGCCATGACATCATCTACAGTGTGAGGGTCTGAAGGCCGTGTGAATCTGAATTCCTGTCCACAGATGTAGAACAATGGACATTTTAAAAATCAGCTAATATGGGCAAATCTGCTCATTAGACTTAATTAGTTTGCCACTCTTCGGATAAGCGTTGGCGATGTGGTTACCTGACACTCATTTGTGACAGGAGTCACATGCTCTCCCATAGTCAAACACGCAGACAGGGCACCTATTCTGACCATATCGGGGGGAAAAAGGGGAAAAAAAAAAGATTCGGGGCACCTTGCAAACCGAGCTGTCTGCATTCATAGCCGTGACAGCAGACGCCTGCAACGTGGGTGCCAGTAGTCCAGCCTCGGGGGCGTTTAAAACCGCTGTATGTTTGCGGCTGGATTACTGCCTACAGGCTGCGAGATGAGATACCCCCTGCCCCCCCGGCACCTGCCAGGGCCAGTGATTGATTGTCACGCCTTCCAGGCCTCGTCTCGGCAATGCCCCAATATTCCCGCGGAATAAAGTGGCAGGTGATACATAACACATCCGTTAAGGCTGACTGCACTCCCGGGAAACTTTGGGGTCCAGCGGAGCAGGTCTCAGCGCATGTTCCCAGGCATTGGTGGGCACCGCAAAAATCTGCAGACAGGTGATTTCGACTTCCTGTTCAGGAAAGCGTTGTTTAGGGTGGGGGGGGGGCACCACGACCACGAAACTTTGTTACTGTTGTCATTGTTTTATATTTACAGGGCACCGCCAGCTAAATATGTGTGTCCGAGCCCCGATTCCATCGCGCAGGGAATGCGTCCACTTTTAAAATGAAAAAGGAGCGGTTTCTGACCTTACCTCGCACTTGAGTCCTCGGTGTTGGCTGGTGCACGGAATGTGCTCGCAATTATGGCACCTCTCCAGCCCCTGCACGGAAGCAGGCGGGGGGAGGGGGGCAGGGGGGATTATTTATTTATTTAGAAAGCTGTCAGAACTGCCTCCAGAAGGATTGGTGCAGAGCTCGGTGGCCCAGCTCCCGGTCTCGACGTTAATAAATAATGGGCATGTCAGCGTAACGTATGGGCCGCGGTTTTATAATGAGCATTCTGGAGCGCATCACCGCCAACCCCCCCCACGCCGAGGAAGGGAAGGTCTGCCCAGTGACAATGAGCCTCGGTCTCCACATACCCCCCCCCAATCACCTCACGGTGCATTGCGTCGCCTCTGGCATGCGTTTATAAATATAAAAATATGCGCACGCATGCACGCACGCATGCACACGCATGTGAATATGTAGCACTTCACATGTATTCCTGGGCTGTAGATGTATACGTTTCTGTGTGTAGCTTTTTTCGTGCTGCCGGGTTTGGGGGGGGGATTTGCATTTGTCAGAGAGTGTCGGCGTAGATTGTGGGGAGCAGCACTGATAGAAGGGGGAAATGGATTAGTGGTGGTGGGGGGGGCTTTTCACACCACAGCGCATTTGCAGTCGCCCGCGGTTCAAAAGGGTCTTTCTCTCCCCGTCCGCTTTGGAGGCCTACAGGGTCTAATTTGGAGCTGTAGAAAACGTTTTTTTGGTTTTGTTTTTTCACACACACACACACACACACCCCCCCCTTAAGCTCCGCCTGGCCCGTTTAATGCGTGTCAGCGAGCGCGCCTCCCATTCCTGCTCATCCGCATCGACAGCGCGCACTGATTGAATTCCGGGCGCGGCGGTCCCGTCCATTATCATCCGCGTGGTCTTGAGTGGTTTATCTCTGGCCTGCCTGTGGGCGTGGGGGGAGGCGAGAGACTGGAATGGCAGAAGGAAAGGAACGGCGGCTCTGGATTAGTGTTTGATTATGAGTCAGCAGCATCTCCCCCTTGAGCACCCGGAGATGGGTCTAGCCTGCTGTTACCCACACGCGCCGGGGGGAGGGGGGGACACAATCAGGATTTCACCTCCGCCTTCTGGGACTCAAAGGGATTGAAACGCTGCCTCCGCGAGCATCCATGTAATTAGCGGAGCGTTTACTGAAGGTTTAGCTCAGACCCCTACCTGGTGGGGGCCCCATCCGCCACAGCAGAACACCGGACTGCCCAGTTGGCTTGGTTCTCGCAAGCTCCATTTGCCTGCA
This sequence comes from Gymnarchus niloticus, assembly GCA_009936485.2. NCBI lineage: Eukaryota > Metazoa > Chordata > Actinopteri > Osteoglossiformes > Gymnarchidae > Gymnarchus > Gymnarchus niloticus. Next base: position 228,459 of record JAACJT020000066.1, on the reverse strand, counting down.
GTGCCTTTCGACAGCGGAGGGCGCCGTGTTCGTCCACCTGACAGCTTTGATGACGTGCCCCTCTTTGTAATTAGAGTCAGAGTGGCAGAAATCTGATCGGGCCAGAAATTGCATTCGAACGAAGCTGAATCCCTCAGCTTACTCCTGTGCTTCTGTTTCATTGTCCTCAACACAAAGAAAGCACGAAGTCTCACTTGCTTTCCACAAGCCTGACTTTCCTTTTATAGGGATCTTAGTTTTGTGAGCTAAGCTAACGAATGGGAGAGAACAGATAGACATCCATTAAAGGATATTTATCAAAGGAAACTCTAGCGAAAACATGTTATTTAAAGATGTGAAAATGGAGGCCGCAAACAGCCTATCAGATAAGGACAAAAAATGAGGGTACATTTTTAAAAACCGTCAGCATTAGCTAGAGTGTCACGCTTAGGCATGGATTTACGTCTGCACGCTGCATGGCTCCCACACTTTGGCTAATTGGCCTGCTCTTTCGGGGCACTATTGGCAGCCATGTTGCTCTGGATTAAGGGGCACCGCAAAGAAAGTACGAGGCTAGCTAGCCAAAGGACTCATTACCATAGGCCAAAAAACCCAACAGTCAGCTCGTTACCACAGCAGAACAGAAAAGAGTGTTATACGTTTAACGGGAAATTCCGTGTTCCAAGTTGTGTCCCGCGTGTTTACTTGGGGAGCTATTTATACTAAACACACGAACAGCGTTTGTAATTTTTGCTAAACTGTTGTTTCCTGGATGTGGGCTGCCAGCAGTAGTTAGTGGTTTCACAAAATCCCCAGTAAGCATCTTGCCATCACCCTAGAAGTCACTGCACCTCTGGATACAGCTACAGTAATAGTTTACAGGAAACAGGGAACTGTGAAACAGTCCTGGGGGGCCTTCTTTGACTCAAAATCGAGATATAAAACGCAGACGGCAGTGAGTGTGAGGATGGACACATGGAGCCAGTTGTTGATGTTAGGCTAGAGAGGTACCGTTGTTTTGAGGAACACGTTGTCTCTTCATTGAATCCCAGCACAAACTAAACCAGTCCGACTCCAGTAGAAACAAGTCCGGAATTTCCAGAAGCGAACCATATTCGAGTCACAGAGTTTCATTTCCGAAAAATAAAGCACTTCAGCAAAGCGTAGGACAACTGTCTTTGAACCTGTTAGGCAGAATCATGAATTTGTGGTGGAATTGCTGCTTTTAATGAAGCCAGCTCTTAACACGATGAAAATGAAGCACGCGTGACCGTGTTGAGTTCTCACACGTGCGGCACGAAACGTTAGTTAAGAAGACTTTGGTAAAAGTGTCACTGTCTTTAAAAAGAACAGTCATGACAGCTGATTCATTTGAAAACTTCTCCAGACAAATAGAAATACTCATATTGCTGAAAGGATTTTTCCCATTTCCCAAAGGATGGAACTAAGTGGATTGCATCGTTCAGGGGGTTTTCCGTAGTTTCATGACACCCGGGTATATGTTGTGTAGATTTGTGATGCCATCCTCACTTTTGGCATGATAATCGATGACTCTTTTGACCACATAGTCTATCAGGAACGGTGAGAGCCTAAAATGGGTGAAACAGTAAATAGTAAAATAGGGATGGTGGATGTGGACATCTCAGGTAGAGCCCAGAGACACTGGTCCAAAAGGCGATGTCTTTCACGTTCGCAACCTACGGCTCTAACCCTTTCACACCTGTAAAGAGTGTGAGATATTTAAAATATTTAGTCAATTAAAAATTCTAAGCTATTACAACTATATAGAGAGCTAATGCCTCTAAATCTAGCTGGGCTTTGAGTGTTGTTAAAACCCTGCCATTATTTTGATGCCACAGCAACAAATCGTTTATAGTGAACCATTGACCATTGGTTTAGCTTATTATTAATGATGACAGTATTTTTAAAGCTGCATTACCGGCTTAGAGCCAACGCCCAGTATTGAAGTCCCGACCATAATGGAAAGACAAACGTATCCAACATGGATCAGCGTCGTTCTTCCCCAAGTCAGACTGGTTTCACTGGTGATTGAAGGCCAACGTTTGGGTGCTGGACGTAAATCTATGTAACCAGTGCAGCCGTACCTGAGTAGTGTATAATAACTCGACTTCAAGTGCTGGAGTGAGTGTCTCCTGACCAAGTGAATGGCAAAACGGAGCCATGAGTCACAGCTGAGTCTGCCGAGTGAGGAAGTCATCGTCTCAAGTGACGGACGAGGAATCGCAGTAGTTTTAATGAGGAAACCGAAATAAGAAACATCCAGGAAGAGAACACCGTGTGTTTGTGCGCATCGATTTATAATGGATTTTAAAGTAAATATTTTCACAAGAAAGCCAGTATTAAGTATAGCTTGGTTAAATTGGACCAAGTTGTTCGATTCCTGACAGCTGCAGGAGTGATTAAATGTTTTGACAGTTCAGATTTCCTCAGTGTTTCACGTATGTGCACATGGTAGGGGGGAAAATGGCACTTTCCCTCCTATATATTTTAAGTCGTGTAAAAAAGCTGAAATGTCTCCTTTTCAGACAAAATGTCGTTCTTGAGCCGGTACTGTTTTCCTGTCAAAATACAAATAATCAAAAATCCACTAATTGGTTGCGCTGATCGGTGAAGGACTTGACTGTTGACTGTTCCAACTGCCACACTGTTTTTTTTTTTTTAAATGGGGGGGTACTGTCATTTCAGTCTTGAGACCTGGCGTGCCTTCAAACGACAGTGACGTGACACCCCCCACTGCAGCTGAAAGCACTGTAATTAAACGTCTTGTTACGGTTTCTTGGGAGGTTGTGCCAAAATATTGAGGGTTTGAGTCCCTGTAATTATTAGTTTGGTTTATCATTTGAATATCATTTCATTATAAGAATGGGTCGTGTAGGATTTTATTAAGAAGTAGAGCACCAAAAAAACGATTTGACTGGGGAGGAAGGCCTTAACGAAAATAAACCGGCTGGATCTTGTTTGTACCTTCAGCTCGAACAAACCGTAAAAAGGAGACTAGCCAAGCAATCAGCAGCTGGTCTGGTTCAAAACGTTGAACTGAGGGTATCGAAGGAATCAGCTTTTGAGCATCTGCAGAGAGGTTGAGAATAGGACCTCGTCCTGAGGAACACGGGCTAGGTAGTCAGACGTGGATGAAAGCCTTAGCGCACCTACTCGTGCAAATGATGGATTTTTATTCAAAAAACCGTAAAAATTCATTTGTTGTTTTTTTTTGTTTGTTTTAAGAGGACACCAGTCAACAGTGGTGAGGCATTCCGATGGTTCTTTTAGAACCCTGGACCCAGCAGCACCTCACAGCTCGGGGTCACATCGCCCCCCCCCCCCCCCCCCCCCCCCCCCCCCCCCCCCCCCCCCCCCCCCCCCCCCCCCCCCCCCCCCCCCCGGGGGGGCGGGCGCCCCC